>ML844022.1:11478-30218 GCA_009831015.1 Picea engelmannii | reverse complement strand
ATCCTAGCACAACAATCCTTGACTTGAAATAATGATAGCATAAGAGTAAAAGACCATACCAAAATCAAGAAAGATGCTAAGATAATCCACCATAAAAGCTAGAAAGCATTCACCCAAGGCTAGCGCCTCACTCCTCCATCAACTATTCATCAAGATAGCCATAAACAAGTGCACAAGAGACAAATAGAGCCAAAGATAGCGAAAATTTCAGACCAATACTTCTTACAATGAGGGAGAGTTATGTTAAAATGAGATCTTGTGATCTCTTATTTATACAAAATGTCACCAAGGTGACTTGTCCATAATTTAAGGGGTAAACCACAAGACTAGGGGTCAACAACCCTAATCTTGCCCCCTTTAACAAAGTAATATTAAACAATTCAATTAAAGTTTCACTTTTGCACAAATAAACCCTAATTTTACATGGGTGTCTCCCCTTTATGGGACGTTTTTCCACTTTGAAGAAGTCGTTGGTGTTGGAGAAGCATGGGTAGGCCTCCAAAGGCCACATGTCAAGCATCTACACAAAATCCTCATGGTGAAGACCCTCTTCTTCTCAAAACGTCCATGTGTCAATGAGTGGCACCTCACCACCAAGCCCTAACCCCCCTAGGTGACGTCATGCCTCTAGGAGTGACGTTTTGCCTCTTCTAGGAAAAACGTTTGGCATGTAGGGGATAGACTATGTCGTCCAAGTCATCTTCAAGGCCTTCTAAGTCTGATATTTCTCATCCGGTATAAGACCCCTTTTCTCTCATCCATGCAACTGAGAGACATTACCCTGGTTTGGTGGCCAGATGATGGTAATGTCATACCACTAGATATTCATGGACGTGATAGGTCGGCTCGTGATGAGACCTCCTATACTTCAACTAGCCTTTTAAGCATTCTTTATTATATTGTTTGTCCCCTTTACTCAAAGATAAGTGTTTCACTGCTTTCTTGGGTGATCCCTGGGCGAAGCATCTAGAAGGTTTATACAAGGATTGTATCTTTTACCCAACATCAACCCCTCTGGACCTTCAACCCCTTCTTCCCATAGAATGCGAGACAACCCCTTCTTGGGTCAATACACCCTAAAATCCCAAGAGATAAGGAAATTAAGGGAATAATGATGGAAAATGGTAAGTATGGTTGGGAACGATACAATGGCTCATTAAGGGAGTTCCTAGTAGCAAACCCATCCCCAAGGAAGACCACTTACTAGAGCACAATGTCAACAACCAAGGTGAAGCAGGGCAAAAGGCATAATGTACAAGCATATATCATGAAATCTAGAGCAATCTAAGATACAACATACTCAATTGGATTAAATATTGAAATGATGCTCACCATAACACTGACTTGTACCTCATGGAGCAAGGCCCTCTGCCTTCCGGAAGCCAGTTGATGTGGTGGATGCCATCTAGAAGTCTATGACTATCTGTGGTGGTGAGTGGGTTTCCATTTGTGCAAAAGGGTATTGTTGGTCATGTAGCCTCTTGGCACTCCATATCTGCAATCTGAGGGCCTCGAGACATAATCTCCTTAATTATCCACAAAATGGGGATAACATCTGGCTCCTACTTGGGGACATGTGCTCGTCGTAGAGTGCATGAGAACCACAACATCTCCTGGTAGACCTGTTCCTGCAAGGAAACATCAAACTGTCAAGTGCAGGATGGCCTACTCATCCTTGTTCTCATATGATGATAATCAAAACCAACTAAGCTAGAAAAAACAAATTTTGACAGTTTTTAAAAAATTTATAAACTAAGCATGAAATCCATATGCAAGTAGAGCAAAATGAAAATGAAATTCATCTAAACTAGTATGAGCAATCAAGATGCAAATGCAGGGAATCAAAATGATTTACCTACTTACCTGGGGCCTTGGGGTTCTGAAGAAGTCATGTGATTTGGATGTGAGGTTGGAGAAGAGACCCATCTAATGTTGTTAGATAGTACCTTTCTTTGTCCGACTTCTTCTTGATGATGTAAGGGCCAAACCATGAATTGTTGTCTTTTTTGTCATATCTGGGCTTGCCCTTTCTTTTGTCCCACATGAGCACAATAATTCCTTCATTGAAATCGATGCAAGGCGCATTCTCATCATATGGAAGCTCTGTGCGAACTGTCTCTTTGACGATTTCTTCATGTTTCTCATCTTATTCTTGTATAATATGGATAGATCCCAACTCCTTCCCATGGTACTTTGCAGTCTTCTTTTTATCTGTCCATGGGAGAAACATTTCTATAGAATCTTCTTGCATGAAGGGTAACTCAGATGGATCATACTCAATAACTCATGGATGCATATCATAGTAGTGTTCGCTGACATAGTTAGGGCCCCTCAGATCCATCACATGTGTATCTTTCTTTTCCATGTTATGTAAGATCTCATATATGCCATCGCCTATGGGAATATATGCATGCGTAAGATTCATGCTAAGGAAACCTCCAAGGGTTGAAGACCAGGTCCTCGACAAGAGCATCCTCCAGGCATCTGGAACATCGATCACCAACATGTCCATGAGGATGTTGATATGTGGAAAATCTATCAAAAATACCTCAACTCTTCTTGATCAATACCGCAAACATTTCCATAAAGTCGGGTTGTCTTCAAACCAAGTTGTTTCATTACCTTCAATGATATGACATTTGTTGAGGCCCTTGAATCAAGCATGCAGTTGTTCAAGCAGAGGCCATTCATGCCTAATGAAATATAGAAGGGAGGGTTCTTGTCTCTTGGCCGATCGAGATATATACTATTCAAAATGATGGGCAGATCCTCCTTCTCGGTTGGCACCTGTAATATCCTCGAAATTCCCTTTTTTACGGAAGGGATCTTACACATCTCTGTCACTGGGACAGTCATATTCAGTTTTCCAAACATGCTTACAACATCTATATTCCACTGAATGTCATCTGTAGGAGTTGGCTTAGGAAGCAACTCACATACCGATGGTGGAGGTGGTGGAGCCACCTTTTCTACTGATGGAAGAGGAGTATCAGGCTGTAATGGAGGGGCTAAAGCATTTTTTCTTTTGTAGGTTAGAATTTCCCTCCTCCTTAATTCCTTCTTCTGATTATCTGTCAATTTATTCAAGGCCCAGAGTCTCCCCTCTCTTTCTCCTATTCTTTTGGCTTCATTGATCTGTTCTTGGGTAACCTGTTCATCGTTGAAATTGCAAATCATGAAGTTTATATCGTCAGGATAATCTTTGTCTCATCGGGGGCACTCATCTTCCTTGTGGGGTTCTTGGCATGGGAGACACCAAGCTTCTATATCAACTGTTCCAACAGGTTTCATAGTATCTGGAGGCTTTGCCTCTTGTTGAGGTCTTGGTTTCCAACCGATGGCATCTCTCTGTTGTCTAGAGAACTAAGGTCTGGGAGTAGATTGATTTCTTTCCACTGTAGTCATACGATTCGTAAGCTGATTTTGCACCTGAACAAACTGAGTATTCATTTGGTCTATCTTCTGAGTCAGGAGAGCAATCGGATCAGGAACATTGTTGTTGAAAACCTTCGTCCTTGATTTTGTCTTGATACGAGGGTATTGAAAAGGTTCTATTTTTGAATCAAGGAGATTCTCTTCAATGTCAATACTAAACTCTTTAGTCTCTGCCAATGATGTGGGCTTTTTATCTTTAAGAATGTATCAAAATTGCCCTTCAAAAGCATTCCTGTAAAGGAAACAAATTGATGATGTTGTAGGACGTTAATCTGTTGGAATTTATTGTACAACTTGTCAAATCTGGAAATGAATTCCCTTGCCGTTTTATTCTCCTTTTTCTTTATTTGATTGCACTGAGTCCCAAGTGTTCCACCATCTGCTTTTCTCGACCATTTGCTCTTGAATAAGTTGGAAAAAGCATCATAAGACGTGATATGATTACCAGGGAGTCCTTTGAACCAATCAAGGGCTTCTTCAGTCAATGATGAAGCGAATAGTCTCATGGCCACATCTTCATGATCAATACCTGCATTGTCCATATCCCGGCCCATGACATAAATGTGGTCTTCAACAGTTATCACATTGTTTCCTGGGAACTTTGGCAACCACTTGTTGACTTCTGTTGGCATTTTTTTAGGGTAACCTTGGATATTGACCATGTTAAGGGGGTTGTAGAGGTCCCTTGCTCAAGGGAGAGCCATTGGAACAAGAGGAAGGGTATTATGGAAAAGGGTTTCAGCAACGGGAGACTTGAGAGGAGGTCTTCTTTGGTAAACCTTAGAAGGCTTGAACCTTCCAGGGGGAAAAGGTTTGGGGAAAGAAGGATTCGGGGAAGGTGGATTCGCTAGATAAGTTTCAAAATGAACTCATCAAGAAAGGTGGAAAGTGAACGTCCCACGGGTGGAGTCGTCAGGCAAGCTAAGGGAAAGGCTTTGGGATAGCTTACCAAAGTGTCGTTAGTGTATGAAGAAGATTCAAAATCTTCCCCGACGACACCAAAATGTTATAGCGCAAGTTGTAGGTTGGGCAAAGTCCGACCCAACCACAAAGCAAGTGCTACAACTTGGGAATCCTACACCCAATGTCACCTCGATGTAGGTCCCGTACTTCAAGGGTGACTAGGTCACTCTAGGGAGGCGATCCCGGTGACCCTAGGGGGATTGAGATGAAGATGGAGAGAAGTGGAAGTGAAGCCCCTACAGGTCAAGTCTAAGTGGAGTGAAAAGTGGGAAGAGATTCCCTGTAAGTCAAGTGATTGTTGCCCCAAAGGTATAGTACTTCTCTGGATGATTGTACCTGCCCGAGACACGAGAAAATCCAATTGCAATGATATATGTTAGTATGGATCAACAAGTTAAGCTTTTTGTCCCTAATTTGCAGCAGTAGATGACAGTTTATATCAGCAAGTTAGACATTCAAATCAGCATGAGATCAATCAACAATATTATCAATGAGTATGGAAATCAATTATGACTAAAAAATGGCACTTTAAGGCTGAATAAATAAAGTTGTTATAACATGTGTTTTCTGCAGAAAATTGCAGCCTTATGGATGTAGAATTCATTCATTTTTATCAGAAAAATACACCATCAAAACATGCCAACAATTATCCCAAAAGATGCACCCAATTAGTAGAGTAAATGAGCAAAATTTAGGAGCTAGTCTAGGGCTAGTTTAGGAGTTATGGTTAGTAGTTTATCTAGAATAGATCGGCCCTAATGGCTGTAGGTTAGGGTTTGTAACACCAATTAAAGTAGTGGGAGGGAGGGGACGCCCTAGTAGGGGAAGACTCTTCTAAATGAGGCAAACCAACTTCAAGCAAGAGACCTTTCAAAAGATAAAAATTCACGTTTCCCAAGGCAATGATTTTATATCTCCAATGCAAAAGATATATGACTAGTGCCTTTACTATTGGGTTAATAGAGTCAAATAAAGAAAGAGCTAGAGAAGCTACCTCCTTGGGGGTGTAAGCCCGTTTACTTCCCAAGGAAAGTTTCTCTAGCTAGGGTTTAAGCTAAGAGGGTGTATGCTCTTATACTTCTCTTAGCAAACCTTTGTTTAACCAACAACATGAAGCATAAAATGATGAAGACTATGGTGGGGGTGTATGCCCTTATACTTCCCACCTAGCTCCTAGCACAACAATCCTTGACTTGAAAGAATGATTGCATAAGAGTAAAAGACCATACCAAAATCAAGAAAGATGCTAAGATAATCCACCATAAAAGCTAGAAAGCATTCATCCAAGGCTAGCGCCTCACTCCTCCATCAACCATTCATCAAGATAGCCATAAACAAGTGCATAAGAGACAAATAGAGCCAAAGATAGCGAAAATTTCAGACCAATACTTCTTACAACGAGGGAGAGTTATGTTAAAATGAGATCTTATGATCTCTTATTTATACAAAATGTCACCAAGGTGACTTGTCCATAATTTAAGGGGTAAACCACAAGACTAGGGGTCAACAACCCTAATCTTTCCCCCTTTAACAAAGTAATATTAAACAATTCAATTAAAGTTTCACTTTTGCACAAGTAAACCCTAATTTTACATGGATGTCTCCCCTTTATGGGATGCTTTTCCACTTTGAAGAAGTCGTTGGTGTTGGAGAAGCATGGGTAGGCCTCCAAAGGCCACATGTTAAGCATCTAGACAAAATCCTCATGGTGAAGACCCTCTTCTCAAAACGTCCATGTGTCAATGAGTGGCACCTCACCACCAAGCCCTAACCCCCCTAGGTGACGTCATGCCTCTAGGAGTGACGTTTTGCCTCTCCTAGGAAAAACATTTGGCATGTGGGGGATAGGCTATGTCGTCCAAGTCATCTTCAAGGTCTTCTAAGTCTGATATTTCTCATCTGGTATGCGAGCCCTTGGCATCCAACCTGTGGGCTTGTAGCCCCATGGAAGCCCAAGCTAGGCCTCTCTTCCAAAACTGTCCACCAGCTAGGTCCTGCAAAGACAAATGAGCATGCCCTCCAAGGATCTCAAGTCATAACATCATGATAAGTGAATCCAATCAATAATTGAGCCACCTAAGCATGTGCATCAAAGATCACTATATCAAACAATTAATTGCTCAAAGACATTATGTGACTTGTCAAGCTTGAATATTGGAGGGTTGACGAGGTGTCCTATTGGGTAGATCTTGCCCTAGGTCAAGGAGAGTTTCCAAGAGATCCCTCTCTAAGCCATGTAAAGTGGATGAATGGTTGGGGTCAAGACTCAATGGGCATAGGGCTCATGACATACAAGGGGTTGTAGTGTCTCATTCATGGGTGCCTTTGTAGAGGGTGTGTGGTACCTTCGTCCACAATGCACTTTTTCCAATCCCATCAATTGTCGTTTATCTTTCTTTCTTTTTATTTTCTTTCAATGTAGCATAAGGAGAGGTTGAAGGTCACTGCCCTGGCGTGGTGACCAGATGATGGCAATGTCACCCACAAACGCCTTGTGGAAATGAGAAGGTTGGCTCGTGATGAGACCCCCTTTCTTTCATCCATGCTACTGAGAGCCATTACCCTGGTTTGGTGACCAGATGATGGCAATGTCATACCACTAGATATTCATGGACGTGATAGGTCGGATCGTGATGAGACCTCCTATCCTTCAACTAACCTTTTAAGCATTCTTTATTATATTGTGGATCCCCTTTACTCAAAGATAAGCGTTTCACTGCTTTCTTGGGTGATCCCTGGGCGAAGCATCTGGAAGGTTTATACAAGTCTTTTATCTTTGACCCAACATCAACCCCTCTGGGCCTTTAGCCCCTTCTTCCCATGGAATGAGGGACAACCCCTTCTTGGGTCAATACATCCTAAAATCCCAAGAGATAAGGAAATTGAGGGGAATAATGATGGAAAATGGTAAGTATGGTTGGCAACGGTACGATGGCTCATTAAGGGAGCTCCTAGTAGCAAACCCATCCCCAAGGAAGACCACTTACTAGGGCACAATATCAACCACCAAGGTGAAGCAAGGAAAAAGGCATAATGTCCAAGCATATATCATGAAATCTAGAGCAATCTAAGATACAACATACTCAATTGGCTTAAATATTGAAATGATGCTCACCATAATACTGACTTGTACCTCATGGAGCAAGGCCCACTGCCTTCCGAAAGCCAACTGATGTGGTGGATGCCAACTGATGTGACTATCTATGGTGGTGAGTGGGTTTCCATCTGTGCAAAAGGGTACTGTTGATCATGTAGTCTCTCGGCACTCCATATCTGCAACCTGAGGGCCTCAAGACATAATCTCCTTGTGATACTTGTGCTTATGTGCTTCTAAGATACCGAAGCACCCATTTCGATGCTCTTCACTTGGTTTTTCCATGTGTCCACTGACAACACCAACTGCATGTGAAATACTTGAACATTCCCATCACAATCATCAACACCCATTTCCATGCTCTTCACCTTGTTTTTCCATGTGTCTACTGACAATACCAACTGCATGTGAAATACTGACCATTTCATCACAAACATCAAAATTCCTACTAGCATACGATACACGAGACACAAAACGCTTTTCTTCTTCATTACTAGGACATAAACCTAAAGAAAGCTTACAATGGAAAGCCAAAGGGATATTTACCGGTTTCACATTATTCATACCGAATTTCTTGAGTATCTTCACCACATACTTCTGTTGTGATAACCAAAGCTTACCATATTTCCTATCCCTGTGTATTTCCATGCCCAAGATTTGTTTTGCTACTCCTAGATCCTTCATTTCAAACGTCCTACCCAACTGAGCCAACCTGTTGATTTCAAACATGCTTGTACTTGCAACAAGGATAACACATGATACCAAGATAATGAATATACCATAAACACAATAGTTATACTCACTTCTTGTAAAATTTGGCTTACCATGAAGGAATCAACTTCTTGTACCATTTTCCTGGCATGCTTCAGGCCATACAATGAMTTCCYTGAGTTTGCAAACAAATCTTCTGTTGTGATCCTRAACTAACCTTTTTGGTTGTTCCATATACATCTCCTTATCCAAAACTCCATGTAAAACAATTTTAACATCTAGTTGCACTAACTCAARATCAAGAAACACAACTAGTGCTAACACAACATGAATAGAAACAAGCTTAACAACTRGTGAGAAACTTTCATGGAAATCAATACCTTCCAAATACCCTTCTGTTASCAGTCATGCTTTGTACCTTTCATCTTTTACTATCCATTGTACAACTCCAAAGTAAATATWTTTTTTTTCTTTCACGACTTRTCCACCATCAACGCTCTTGTTGTTGCTAACAAATCTCGCWTTTTAAGTTTCCACAATTTGAAGTTATTTTTACCATTGATTTTTTTTTTTTCAATCTCGAATTTAGCATTTGTGTTCTTTGTCATTAKTTCTCTATACACAGGGTCCCTYTTCAAATATCAATTTGATTTTTCACTACAAAAGTCCATTTGATTTTTTTCAAAAATATATTTTCGCTCCAAACTCCGCGAATATTCAAATTTGCATAAAWAAATTTAAACACTTCACCCATTTAAATAAGGTTTAAAACAAAATATATTCTGAYTACACAAAATATATATTTTCCTTTCAAAAAATATATTCTTCAACAYSTTTTCTTTAAAAAATATATTTTTCCACAAAATATGTATATTTTCCTTTCAAAACATATTCTGCCTCCTAAACCAAAAAACGGGCAGACCTTTTTACTCTTAAAGAAAATGTTTTTAAAARGTATATATATGTAGGGTTTCCAACCTGAAATGGTCTACGAAATCTTCACTGCTCACGAACGAGCAAGTTTCCACATCTGTGGCCTCCTTCACTATTCGAACTCAWTCGTCGTCCCGAAATGGTCTACGGATTCTTCACTGCTCGTGGCTCCACCTCCACGAACCTCTTCTTTGCATAGAGTTCGGATTCTACTCACGTGGACCGACTCCACAAATTGATCCCTCGACGACTCTGGCTCTTGAACTCAACTCGAATGGCAGATAGAGTTTTTTGCGGCTAGGGTTTATAATCTTCCGCTCCTCCTTGCTCTTTGACCCGTGCTCTATGTCACAAACACACTCATCCCTTCCTCCATCGACTCAAATTTTCTTTACCTTCGCTCTAATACCACTTGTTGGGATTTAGAGCATGAAACAATAATTAAATGTAAGAAATACGACAATAGAGACAAAACAATCACTTAGATAACACACAAGATTTACATGGTTAAACCCTGACAATGTGTCAAGGAAACATCCACGAGGCAAGGTATCAGTATCTCTATTATTCAAGATAGGCTTACAATTAGGTTTACCCCACCAATACATTTCTCAGGCTTCATAGATTTATATCTATCTTGGAACCACTACATAGTTACAAGAACTACCATCGTTATACAAATTTCCACCGGTTTTGTAAGCCAACACCACTAAATATTTACATAGGTAAATTTTAGTATTTACATTTTTTTTTAATTTGTTGTCGCAATTTAACAATGTAGTGTTGAATAACCAAATGTTTAGTTCCATGCTGTACACTTGCCAATTAATGCACATATTTTACTTGCTTAGTTTCCATCTGACCATAAATCATTCGTTATAAACTATAATGCATTCAGGTGGCCGAGATGCTTTCTTTTTGGAGTCCTATATGAGGAATAATCCATATGCATTGTGCAAAACCCATTTCAAAAGATGATAGATTCCCCAACTCTGTATATATAACTGTTATCCATTCATTTTATGTTTATTTTATTCATAGCTCACTCCCATGTTTAACAAGAGGAAACTTGTAGGAAAAATTGTTTCCAATAGAGGCTATTTCTCTCTCCTTTCTGCAACTATCTCCATCCTTGCTTAAGAAGCCATTACTCCATTTGAATAGATTCATAAATTATGCCTTAACATCCAATTTAGGCTCAAATTACTAAATAAATGTTGTTAACTCGAATTGCAGTCTATTCCACATTATATTGATCTATTTGAAGATGTAAAACTATGTCAATTGCAAAATGATTGTTAATCAACTAAGGTCCACTTTGTAGGAGCTGTATTCCTTTAGGACCTGCAATTGCTATTATCATATACCCTATGGCATATAGTATTAACAGAAAGAAGAAGTAAAGAGACATTGTTGCAATTGTTTTCCTTCAAAAACATCACCATGAAAACATACAACTCCATTCTGTCTAAGCCTCAGAAAAGTACATCACTAACTTTAATATATTCTGTTCTGTTCTTGAATCTCAGTCCATAATTTCCTACAAATTAATTATATTCTCTGAGGAGTATCTTCCCCTCATAAAGCCAGCTTGCTATTTACTTACAATATCATCCTGCATTTTAGGCTTGGCCGATAATTCATAGGGACACTGACTCCTGAGTTGCATTATAGGCCTCTAGTTAGAAACAACTCCCATGTCTTCTGCTTTAACAATTAACTTGAAATCCCTTTAAAATAAACTTTCTTGATTTAATTTGTTATTCAAAATAATCTGTGAACTTCTACTAACACACTGTTCTCTTTTTTTCCAGAAAACACTATAATGTGGGGCCTGCACAGATGAATTTTGGGAACAAACTCCTTGACAGAGATGGAGATGGAAAAAAGCTAGGAGGAATAATATTTGATAGTGGTAGCTCCTACACATACTTCACAAATCAAGCTTATGTTGCTTTCCTCTCAGCTGTAAGTATCACAAATGACCATTCCCTCATACTATAAGGACTTTGTCTCTTTCTAATAATGCAATGTTGACAGGTTAAAGAAAACCTATCTGGAAAACAGTTGGTGCAAGATTCATTAGATTCATTCCTACCACTCTGTTGGCGAAGGAAAAAGGGGTTCAGGTAAAGGGCTTTACTTAAGTTTTGAAAATCAAGTTTGAGTTCAATTTCAACAATTCAATCTCAGGCTTATTTAAAGTACAAATTATAAAAACTTTGGCCAGAAAATCAAGTGTGAGTTTAATTTCAACAATTCAATCTCAGGCTTATTTAGAGTACGAATTATAAAAACTATGGCCATTAGCAAGATATTTGTATCCTGAATGCTTCCTGAATTTTTTGAAATGTATCAGATCTGTTGCAGAGGCTGCGGCATACTTTAAGCCGTTAACACTCAAATTTAGAAGCACCAAAACAAAACAGATGGAAATCTTTCCAGAAGGTTATTTGGTTGTCAATGTAAACATCCATAACCTTTGACATACTCCATGAGAATTATATTTCCACCAGATGAGATTGTAACATAAGATAACATTCAAGGATCAACATTATGAGTCTGCCAAAGAAGATGTTGCCACAGAAGCTATTTATTGATTAAGATTAACAGTTGCTATGATAAATAAATTTACTGATGAATGAGTTTTAATGCACAGAAAAAAGGTAATGTCTGCTTGGGAATCCTGAATGGTACTGCAATGGGTAATTTGGACACGAATGTTCTTGGAGGTAATGAAACACCGTATTTTTTTTCTGCTTTTTGGTTGTGTTTTTGTCAGGCTGATTTTTCTACAAATATGGCATGAATGACCTTGGGTGGGCTTGTATCTAGAGCAGTTGAGGCATTCTCTTAATCTACATGTTGGTGATGGTATTAAGATAAAGTAACAAAATTTTGTTTCATTTTGCAGATATATCTTTGCAAGGGTACCTTGTTGTTTATGACAATGAGAATAACCAGATCGGCTGGGCCCGCTCAGATTGCCAAAAGATTCCCAAGTTCTGAACCTTCTCCTTCTTTTACCTATGATTCTTATTATATAGGATTTAGTGAAATTTTTTATTTTTCATCTGATTTTGTGCATGAAAGAGATATGGCAAACTGAGAGCCAGTACACCACTGATTGCATTTTTAATTTGTCAAATGAGGGAGTAGTTGCATCTGCATTTTTTATGAACCTGCATTTTGGGAATCTTTCATCATTTATAACAAGGTTGCCAGAGCGTGGAGCGGGAGTGTCAGGAATGCCATCCATAGTACATTAATGATTATAATGAAACTTTGAAAAAAAACATTATGAATAAACAAGCAAGAACATTTAAATAACAATCATAAATGACAAGCAATGTTCCACCATCACTTATATTGGGATCCTCATCATTAGGATCATCCTTCATTCTTTGCCTCCTGTCTAGCCTTTGTCTCTACCTTGATCCTCTAGGGACATCAGTCAACACTGCCCAAGTTTGATGAAACTACCTAATCCAAGCCTTAGAATATGGTAGAAAAAGCTTAACATGCCTAATCAATGATTTTGGTTTGAGTGGTACATTTTTGCTAAGGCCATGACAAAAGAGTTCAACAATCAACACCACCAACATCAGGGTACATAAAGGGCTTGGTTGTCTTGATTAAATGCCAATCACATACCCTTAGACGTGACAGAATCCAATGAAAATGTTGCAATCCCATCAATCCCGAAAACCATTAAGTCTGCTGAATTTTGAATGGGATATGAAATTCTACTTTCTCCATATGAAGTTCAATGAGTTTGGAACCACTCTCAAGCATCCTGAAACAATTAACGGTAATGTTAAATTCTTAAAGTAAAAGTTAAGTAAAACATCTTTTATCTTTCCTTCTTTAAGATTTTAACATTTTACTTAACTTTTACTTTAAGAATTTAATATTACCATTAATTGTCATAATTGTTAGCATTTTTGGTCAAACCTACTTAAATACCAGTCATGGTTCAATGTGTCCAGGGAGTACCTGGGGAGCATCCAGGGAGCTCTTGGGGAGCGTGCTTCCTGCTCCTAGAGCATCCTAGAGAATGCCACTCTCCCCACAGTGGCAGGGAGCCCCGAAGCGTGCTCCTAGATGCTCCTGAATTTTGAGAGCATGCTCCCTGGACACTCCTGCTCGAAGCACAGTTCTTGGGGGGGCAGACCCTATGAGGGTTCTCCCTGTAACACTGATTTATACTCTATACTATATCACTACTTCCTCTTTTCTGTGTCCTGCTATTAGTACTACATCGACACTTCCTCCTGCTATTCCTTCTGATCAAAACAGTGCCAGCAATGCCCATGTTTTGGAGTTGAATACAGAGAAACTTATTCCCTTTCTTGCCTTTACCTCCTAAATAAAATAAAACGGAAGAGATTGGTGAGGTTGCTTAGATGATATCATTGTACCCATATTTGAAGATGTTTAATATATGTTTGGTTTCCACACCAACACTTATGACACCGAGCAGCATGTAGATATTAGAGGTATTGATTATATTTCCAAACTTGAATCTTTTCTTTCCTTGTCGGATTGTGAACCTCATCCACCACAAAAGAAGTAATCAGAAATGAAAAACCTAAAATTTGTGAGTTATAATCAAAATACATTCTGCAATGTATATGTAAAGAAGGTACAGAAACTAATTATCTGTGTACAATTAATTACTTGATAGAGCACCAAAGAGTACACTTAAAAATATAAATTGCAATGAACAGCCCATTAATAGCAAGTAGTCTTCCCCAGTAAAAGAATATAGCAACAAAAAGCAGACTTGAATCACATCTAACAGCCCATGAAAAGAAAATAATGACCTCCAGAAGAAGTATATAGCAGCAAAACCTGGAAAAGTTACCCAAGGCAACCCAAAAGCTGAAAAAGACAGACAACTCTTATAATCTCTTAATTTGCTTCAAGAGCAGCACTCTTCACTAACAATTTTCAGCAACCAAATATCCACTGAAATAAGTATAAGTTCGAGTTGAGGATTGGGCCTTTCTTTTCAAAATGCATCCTAAACTTGACCTGAAAATGTTTAGAAATTTTTTCCTGGAAAAACAAAAAAGTTCAAGAAACGGTACGGGGAAATGTTTCAAGATTTAGACACTCCAATATGGGAAAGATGATGGCTCCCCTGCATGAATTCTGATGGCAAGGATAGAAACTACACATGAATTCAATATTTATTTTGTTGTTCAGATTAATCACTTAAATTTTCATTTTTTCTTCTAATCAAGTAATATATCTATGAATCTAAATCTTAAGGTTGGTTGTTTCTGACAGAGCAACCACACAGAGGCGGGTGCTGCGTTCCTCTCAACCTCTTTCTGAACAATTTGTCGCGTTAGAAGATCCCTCAGAGTTTCACAGAAATACATTAGACGAAACAATATCATGTGCGCAAGAGCTTGGGAAAGCAGTTTGCTCCTCCTCTTCATATTTTCTTCCAGCGATTGGTATATATCAAGAAAACAGCTGTATGATTCCAACATGATAAGTAGTTGACTGCATTCAAGCAAAGTTTCATAAAAAGAGGAGAGAGCTGCGGTGAAGCAGATTTATTTCTGTATTTGGTTACCATTTAGTTAAACAACCTCAGCCACTTCGAAACAGAAGTATTGTTTAAAGGTGATTTCCCACTTTTTGACAAAAGACCACAATCAAGATAAAGCACTTGTAGGTTCCAAACTGGGCTAAAATAGAGCCTGTGTTGAATTGCCATTTAAGGGTTGGTCTGGTAGCGTTTCATGTATTCTTACTTGTCCCAAATGTAAGTATGACGTGGCCACTGACTGCAGTTTCATGCATGAGCTCAAGCCCATTTCACAGGTCATACAATTGTAATATATCCAAAACTATGGATATGCTTGTCAATATTGTAGTATGACTTTTAGTTTAGTGTTCATATGTAAAGTTACAGAAACCGTGGGTGCGATCTGAATCAGCATAAGAAGCCTGTGTGGGTGCAGCAACTTCTCCGGAAAATAGGAATCAAGGAATCGGAATCTTAATCTCGATTTTTTTATAAATATATATTTAAAATTTATATTTTATATTTAAAAAAAAAATATGAAAATATTGACTTTGAGTTTTGTGTTATGCAAAGTTACACAAACAGTGGGTGCAATTGGAATCAATAGAAGAATATTGTGTGAATGCAGCACTCCTGAAATTAGGAGTCAAGGAATTCGAACTCTAACTTCGATTTATTTTTATTTTTTATAAATATATATTTATATTAAAAAAAGAAATGAAATCCAAATTAAAGTATATTAATTGTTTAGCTTTTATACTAGTATTGTCAATAAGGGAATTTTACAAAACCACCAATTTTTGTTGAAGATTTAATCATTACAATTGCTAATACATAGCATGATAAAATATTCAAGGTATAACATCAAAAATATGAGACTCAATTCCTCTAATTGTAAAAGGAGAGACAAAACTTACTAGTAGTGGAAAACTATGAGAAGAAGTGAAATCAATTCCTCTATTTGCAAGAGGAGAGACAAAACTTTACTAGTAGTGGTTCAGATTACGAAACTAAGATAATACATGAGTGACAATAGCTAAATTCCAAGAGAGACCCATTAAATACAAAAAAAATACATTGCATGTGAACTTTAACCTTTTAGTTGAGAGTTACAGTTTTCTAGTAAACATAGAACACAAGAGAATTCACTTTACAAAACTACTCAAATATAGTATTATATAAACATGATGATTACAAGTAATCTAATGCTAACTCTAAAGTGCTCAACCAAAGCACTTGAGAACAAATTGTGCTCACTATTCTTGGAGATGATGTGTAATTTTCCCAGGGCCCCACTTGGGCACCGTCACTAAAAACCCGACTTCCGTTACAAATCGAATTTTTGAATTTTCTCCAATTCAACCCATTAATTTCTCTAATACCATTTATTAATGAATATGCTTTGCATATGAAGACAATTATGTAGTCCTAACAACATATAATCCATGCATAATTATTTACAATTATAGTATAACATATTTAACATAAATAACACACATTATTCAACATAATAACACATAAAAGAAACTTAGCTTGTAATAAAAATTACCTCGCTACAGACCTCATATGTTCCTCTCAGCCATAGACTTTGTCGTTCATTCACTCAACAACAGGTCACCCCCGAGCTGGGGCTATGACTCCACTAGGGCAAAGGTTCTCTAAGCCAAACTAAGGTCCAACACCACAAAAATTCAAGACAAGGCCAATGGAACCAACTCTAGCAATGATCCCACCTCACAACATCTCATTCCCCACAACCTGTCCCACCCAAGGAAGTGTTCCCCTTCAGTGCACTGCAATCCTTCGGCTGTCCCACTTCCCTTCCAAGGATTCAATGACAAGCCAACCAAGAAGTCTTAGAGCTCTGTGGCACTTGAAACACAAGGCTGCTAAAAGAGTTACAACATCCACTAGGCTAGCACACAGGGAAACTTATTCCCAACAATTCTCTCACTCAAAGAGAATGCTCCACAAGCTTGACACTTGTTTCTTCAACTCAAACCACCAAGGATTTACAAGGTAACAACAACTTCACAACTGCTCTTTCCATGCAATGGTATGGATGATGAAGTGGAAGAATGGAATGAATGAATGGATGACAATTATAATAAATTCCCAACATTATATATGCATGGTCCTATATTGACACGTGACACTTAAGGAACTACTTTGATTCCACTTAGTGATTCGTTCCCCCCACTTAGGAACTTAAGATAACATAATAATATAAAGACTTAGAACTTAGGAATAATATTATTTTATTCCTTGGCTTAAGCCCCTTTGACTTAGCTCCATTTCCCTCTCGTGGAGTCCTAGCCCCTCATACTCTTTTGTTTAACTTGGTTTGCAACAATGATGTATTTTATTAATATATTTGAGTGATTACATTTTACAATGCTTGCTCATGGGCCTTTTAGCATATAGGCTCTCCATCCTAATAATCACACAAGCACTCTAGCCTCAAAACATATATGCAAAGACACTCTGACCCAAAACATATACACAAAGGCACTCTGACCCAAAACATCCTAGTTCACTAGCCTATAAAACATATGTACATTTACAACTTGGGGGTATTACATGATGATGGTAAAAATTGTTCAAAACATGATTTTAGGGGGTAAATCTACCACAATTCTGTCACTGAGATCTAGTGGTTGTTGGGTGCCTTTAGGAGACCTGGGAACTATGTTCATATGATAGAAACCTACCCCTTTACCTTTCAAGCACTTTATTCTATGTCATCTTATAGTTACGTTAACCATAGATGAAATAATCTTCGATTAATTTCGATGCAACTAACAAAATGATTATTTTGTTTAACACTACATGCATGCCAAGATTGGTCGATTTTTCTCAATTATTTCCCAATTATTGCTGATTTAATATTTTCAAGACCCTCATCAATTAATTGTTGATTACAATTATTTCACCTATGATGTTAACATGACTCCTAGAGGTTTTTGTATTTTGAATTTTGGTCTTTCAACTTTCTTTGTCTTCTATGAAAGATCTTCCAAAACAATGCAGATTCAAGCACCATTAGATGTGTGTAATTTTTTGAGATATTATTCTATCTTCAAAGTCACATTAAGTGAAAATATCAACATAGTAGAGAGTTCAAGCATGGAATTCAAAGGATGTCTTGCTTGAAAATTGATTACCCCCTAGGAACAAGATATAAATGATAATCATGCCAGTTATCAAGATTATCTAGTGACATTACTTAGGATGGACCTAATCAACTACATGATAGTCCATTGCTCGTTGGTTGAATTGCAAATCGAGGGTGCCTGCGATGAGGAAACCCAATTTCATATCTCATGGATACATCTTGATTGTGATTGTAAATAAATCTTTGAAGAATGATGGAATTAGAGATGTGCACCTAATGAATTAACCACTTTGCAGTTTATTACAAACCTTATAAATAAATAACAAATAAGAAGGCATTGATCTAATGATGTATATTGTTAATCAATTCTACATTTGTGTGAAATGGAGAATTAAACTACCCACCACAAAAATTAAAGATTGTGTATGAAAATTTACTAGCACATAATGTAATGGGAGGTTTCCTAAAATAATAACTAACAACGAGGTTTATAACCAGTAGGATAAATTCCATTAGGAACCATCGAATTTTCTTCCAAGTGTGCATTGATTGTTTTAACCTTTGAAAGGTGCCCCAACTTCCACCTCAATGCTGCATATAAATCAATAAGATAGATATATATTATACAAAGGCCCTTGAGAGTCCACCAAGTTTGTTTCCCACCACTTATGGCAACCGGTTAGCAAATATCTCAACTTGTTCACTAATAGATTTAATTAAATACCAATCCATTGTATCAAAGCAATCTATGTGAGTTCAACGATAACCATATCTTTAACAAGCTTGAAATCTTGTTGTTTACTAGTTGAATCCAATACTAAAAAATTGAAGATTCAATGCCAAAGATGTAACCAATACAAGCATAAAATCATGTCTTGCGATGTTAGCACTTTTCCAAACCTAGTCCAACCCCAAATCATTTGAAATGTGAAGGAGAATAAGAC
>ML844021.1:41589-60360 GCA_009831015.1 Picea engelmannii | reverse complement strand
ATGAAACGCCAAGACTATGGGCCCCGTTTGGGTAAGTTGGTACATCAACTTCCTGGGGACGTAACTTTGGCATACGATCTCCGTTTGACGCGTTCTATACCTCGTTAGAAATATTTATCTGAGGACTACAATTTTTGGGTGAGAAACATCAATCTACAATCCATGTTTCTCCCTGTTTTCCCAAAAAACATCGTTTAAGGCCTCAAAACAACTCCGGAAGTTCAGGACCCAAAAAACTGCTAAAAATAGCAAACTGTGCGGAAACTGAAAAACTGAAAGAAGCAATGGTGGGGGTCTAAGTGGAATAGGTGGGTGGCCACCAATATCCACCTGGCTCATCAACCCCAACTTCATACAATAGGCATCCAATGATCATATTGTAGACAGAGAGATCAGGGGCACTTGACAACAAAGGATCCAACTTTATCGAGTCTTCAAAGCAGGGCAACTCCTGCACCAAGGCAAGTGGCTCACCAAGGGCCAAATTCAGCAGAAATTTCCTCATCTAATGGGGGACCTCAATGCAATGGAGACCATTTCTTCCTCAGGAGGAAGGATTTATCTATATGGATATCGGTGGCCACCCACCTTTTCCAGCTGGCACAAAACAATTTTCTGACAATTTTGGCAATTTACTATTTTTAGCAGTTTTAACTTCCGGGGCCATTTTGAGGGCCCAAATGAATGTTTTTCGGTATCGAGAACCTAAATTATAGAATAAGGCATGAATGATCCCCCAAAATGAATCTCCTTGATGATGCCTTTTCAACGGGCTATCACACGCCTAAAACGAAGATCGTATGCAAAAGTTACGACCCCGGGAAGTTGATGTACTAACTTACCCAAACGAGGCCCACATGACTTTTGGCACTTCATCTCATAGGGTTAGGTTTTTGGATGTCTAGGGTTTTTTGCATTCTTGATTATTGTAAAAATTCCTTCAGATCCTCATTGTAATCTTCTTCTTGTGAATGCACACTGCCATCACATCTCTTCTGAGAGATAAGCCGCCACCATTCTAGCAAGCTTGTTTCTGCTACATTTTATAGTTTCAGCTTATTTAGTTATTTTGTATCTATGTTATTTTGTGTTAAGTACCTGTTACGAATCTGTATTCATTTTTTTATACTCATAAAATATGGATCAATGGTATTAGATCGATCTTCTCCTTATCGTCTTAATGCATTTCCCCAACGAGGTCGGAGTACAAAGAGTTGGTTCTTGAGCTTGTTTCTCTTGAGGACAGAAGCTCTCGCACACCCAAGCGACCTCCCATGGAAGGAGAAAAGAAATATGACGGGATGGGAGATCCTTTCAAATTGTTGATTGAGGAATCCCTCACACAACAGAGGAACGAGATGATGGATAGTTTCATGCAAATCCTTCGGCGACTACCAACAGGCGACGCATAAACTTTGATATTCCTATATTTGAAGGTTAGATAGATGCAGATGCTATAGACAGGTGGTTGAATCTACTAGAAGGGTATTTTTCTATTCATAAATTTTTGAATAGACAAAATATTACTTTAGCGCTCCTCAAAGTCGTTCCCCATGTCAAAGATTTGTGGGAAAATTTCTATGAGCAAAAGAAAACAGAGGAAAACTCATTATTTTCAGTCATGGCCACCTGGGAATCCTTTAGGGATTCTATTAAGGAACAATACTACCCTGTCAGAAGTTATGACGACCTGTATACCAAATAGACCACACTGCGGCAACAAAGAGACCAAGCAGTGCCAGATTTCACAAATATCTTCCATACCTTGTGTACCAAGTTGGGTCTCAAAGATTCTAAGCGACATCTGGTGCTCAAGTATCACGGTGCTCTGCATAGATACATCCAGACTAAAATGGAATTTTTGGACATCTCATCCTTGGGCGCGACCTATTGCTATGCCGTCAAAATCGAGTAGAATCTCAAACAAAAGACGCGACAATTTGGGCCTGGGAACTCGTCATAAAAAAATCCAGGAAAGGGCAGCCCCAACCCATTGAACAAAGGAAAGAGAAAATATGGAGAGTATCAGGACAACCAGTATAATCCAAAAGAAAAGGAGGACACCGGAAATACAAAGAAAGATACTGGGAAGTGGTGCGACTTCCATAAGAGCCCTTGGCATAACACTGTTGACTACCGCTCAAAGCAGTCGTTGCTGGATGAAGTGAAATCCTCTGAATCAGATGTGGATTCTGACTCCGAGACAGAACTAGAAAGGGGAAGATGAATCATTGAAGTGGAACCCAGTGCCACCGTTTCTACCACCAAGCTCCATCATGGTGAACCAGATGAGCCAGAAGAAGGAGAGCACCTCTTCCATTCAAAGATGTGGGTAAAAGGCACCACACTGCACTTCATCATTGATAGCGGTAGCCAGAAGAACCACACCTCAGTAGAGCTCATCAAGCAGCTAGCCCTACCAAAAACACCGCACCCACAACCCTACACCATTGGATGGCTCCGCCAAGTAAGCGATATTTGTGTCAGCCAATAGTGTCGATTTTTGTATGACATCAAGCCATTCAAAGATGAGGCATTGTGTGATGTTCCTCCTCTCGAAGTTTGTGATGTTCTTTTGGGCCAACCCTATTTATGGAAACGTCATGTTGTATATGAGTCTAGGCCTTGTAGTGTTATTATTACTTTGAAAAGGAAATTGTACAGGATACCCGAGGCAGTCCCACCTAGTGTTATTTCCTTGATCTCTGCTAAGAAATGCAGGAAGGTCATCTCTCAGATGGGGAAGTTTGTCTTCTTCATGATTCACTCTCAGAATAAGCAAAATAACAACCACATCCAGGGTCTCTGCAGCCAACCTCTCCACATAGCAAAATCAAGTAGATAAGGTCATGGAAGAATACATGGATATCTTATCCTCACCTATAGGGGTACCTCTGCACTGCCAGGTCAAGCACCCAATCGATATAACCCCCACCGCACTGCTTCCCCATGGGCCAATCTATTGTCGCTCTTTGTTAGAGAATGAGGAGATCAAGTGACATATCTAAGAACTTCTCCACAAGGGGCACATATGCCCCAGCTCATCACCTTGCGGGAGCCCAATCATGCTGGTACAGAAGAAAGATGGAACTTGGAAACTCTATATTGATTACCGGAATCTAAATAAAATCACTATCAGAAACTGGTACCCGATTCCCCAAATCGATGACCTCCTTGATCAACTCACAGGGGCCAAATACTTTAGCAAGATTGATCTAAAGTCTGGCTACCACCAAGTCCCGATAGAACAGATAGATGTATGGAAGACCACCTTGAAGTCAAAGGAAGGAATTTTTGAATGGTTGGTCATGCCCTTTGGTTTGACAAATGCTCCAGCCACTTTCATGAGGATGATGGATGATATCCTGCAACCATTGACCAATATTGTTGTAGTGTATCTGGATGACATTCTAATTTATAGAAAGACTTGGGTCGAACACCTGCAACATATTCAGCAGGTTATGCATGCCCTGCGGCAGCACAAGCTATATGCCAACCTGGAAAAATGCTCCTTCGGCATGGACAGGGTCCATTACCTGGGCTACATCATTGATCAGCATGGCGTACATGTGGATCTAGCCAAGATCCAAGTCATCCGTGACTTTCCAACCCCAACAACACTCACTGAGCTTCGGATATTCTTGGGACTTGCTAATTTCTACTGCAGGTTCATGTTGGGTTTCTCCCATATTTCATCATCCCTCAACCAAGTAAACAGGGGTGGTGGTAAGGTGAAATTTGCATGGGCCTGGTCCCAACAACAAGTGTTCGATGATTTGAAGCAACGCTTGTGCTCATCCCTAGTACTTTCACTACCATACCTGCAACATCCCTTTGAGATCGAGACAGATGCTTCAGACTATGTTGTGGGCATTGTTCTCAATTAGCACGACCACCCTGTGGCCTATCATAGTGAGACACTGTCAGATACTATCTATAAGTACCCTACTTATGACAAATAAATTTACTCCATTGTGAAAGCATGCAACCAGTGGAGACATTACATTCTTGGGAAGGAGACAGTCATCCACACTGATCATAAGCCACTGCAGTTCATGCATACATAGGGAAAATTGCAGAATGACCGCCATCAAAAGTGGTCCACATACTTGCAACAATTCCACATCAACATCAAGTATAAAACAGGAAGCACCAATTGCATCGTTGATTGCCTCAACAGACCGCCAATCACGACACTCACCACGGTGCTATACTATTGTGGCCTTAAGACATTTGGATGGCCCCAACTCTATGAGACAGACCCTGACTTTGCCACCACCTACCAAATGTTGGGTGCAAATGTAGTTGTCGATAATTTCCAACTTCAGGATGGGTTGTTGTGTTATGTAAGTCATATCTATGTTCCATCAAGTGAGCGAGCAAAGATGATCTAGGAAGCCCACTACAGTCAGGTGGAAAGACACCTTGGCGTCAAAAAGACAATGGTGATGCTACACAAATATTTCTACTGGCCGAAACTTTGACAAGAGGTTGGGAAGTATATGAGGTCCTGCACTGCCTGCGCTATTGCCAAACTGACCACTAAGAAACAGGGCTTGTACACCCCACTTCCTACTCCTGAAAGTCCATGGGAATCCTTCTCAATGGACTACATGTCGGGCCTCCCATCCACCAAGCAGTGAAATGATTGTGTTTTTGTGGTTGTTGATCGCTTTTCTAAGATGGTGATTATGGTTGCCTGCAAGAAGAGAATCACAACAGAGGCCACTACCAAGCTCTTCTTTGAACGAGTCTGGGTACATTTTGGAATCCCACAAACCATTGTCTCAGATTGGGATAGTCGATTTCTCATCACATTCTGGTCGAGCCTTTGGTCACTGCTGGACACCAAGCTCACCAAATACACGACCTTCCACACCCTAACAGATGACCAAACTGAGGTTGTAAATCGAATGATTATGCATATCCTTTGCATGTATAATTCAAATCACCCTTGAAAATGGGATGAGAGCCTTCCCTATGTCTAGCATAACTACAATTGAGCCTTGCATAGCTCAACTGACCATAGCCCCTTTCAAGTGGGGTTGGGATTCCAACCATTGGGTCCCATAGATGTTACACTTCCCCTTGCGGTCACCTCGATTGACTCATCTCCTGCCCCAATTGAAGCTGACAAAGCCACCTAGTTCATTGAGCGGATCCAACACATCTACCAATAGGTTCAGGATATCCTACAAAAGTCCAATGACAAGTACAAACACCACCATGATCAACATCGGGTGCCGCATAATTTTCAGGTGGGCGACAAAGTTTGGTTGCAATTTCAGAAAGAATGCCTTACAAGACCCCATCGGAAGATTTTCCCACTCCGTTATGGACCATACACTATCACCAAGGCCATGAAAGATAATTCTTTTGAGCTCAACACTCCTCCTTTCCTTGGCCTACACCTAATGTTCAACGTGGATCTCCTTCGCCCTTATTTCCCACCATTATTGGACACCTCAGAAGTAACAGAACAACTGACACCAATAGAGATCAACCCTGACTATATACAACATGCATCCAATGATCATATTGTGGACAGACATATCAAGGGTACTCGACAACAAAGGATCCATCTTTATCGAGTATTCAAAGCAGGGCAGCTCCTTCACCAATGCAAGTGGCTCACCCATGGCCAAATTCAGTAGAAATTTCCTCATCTAATGGGGGAACTCAACGCAATGGAGACCATTTCTTCCTTAGGATGGATGATTGATCCATATTGATATCAGTGGCCACCCACCTTTTCCAGCTTGCTCAAAACAATTTTCTGACAATTTTGGCAATTTACTATTTTTAGCAGTTTTAACTTTCGAGGCCATTTTGAGGGCCTAGATGAAGGATTTTCGGTATCGATATTCTCAATGATAACCAAAGGAATTATATCCCCCAAAATTAATTTCCTTGATGATACCTTTCCAACAGGCTATCACATGCCTAAAACAGAGATCGTATGCAAAAGTTACGACCCCAGGAAGTTGATGTACTAACTTACCCAAACGAGGCCCACATGACTTTTGGCGCTTCATATCCTAGGGTTAGGTTTTTGGATGTCTAGGGTTTTTGGCATTCTTTCCTTTTGTATAAATTCCTTCAGAGCCTCATTTTAATCTTCTTCTTGCGAATGCGCACTGCCGTAACATCTCTTCTTAGAGATAAGCTGTCGCCATTCCAGTAAGCTTGTTTTCGCTGCATTTTACAGTTTCAACTTATTTCATTATTGAATAGAAAACCAGTTTTACTGTATCTCTGTTATTTTGTATTAAGAACTTGTTAATAATTTGTATTCATTTCATTCTGTGCATAAAATCTAGATCAATGGTATCATAGCGGTCTACTCCTTATCATCTTAATGCATGTCCCCAAGGAGGTCGGAGTAAAAAGAGTTGGGTATCGAGCTTGTTTCTCTTGAGGACAAAAACTCTCACACACCCAAGCGACCTCCCATGGTGGGAGAAAATAAATATGATGTTACAGGAGATCCTTTCAAACTGTTGATTGAGGAATCCCTCACACAACAGAGCAACGAGATGATGGATAGTTTCGTGAAAATCCTTCGGCAACTACCAACAGGCGATGCATCTTCTTCGAACGGAAGCGTCACCCCTTCAAGGTACAAATAAACTTTGATATTACTATATTTGAAAGTTATATAGATGCAGATGTTGTAGACAAGTCGTTGAGTCTAATAGAAGGGTATTTTTCTGTTCATAAATTTTCATATAGGGAAAAGATTACTTTTGCACTCCTCAAAGTCGTTCAACATGTCAAAGATTGGTGGGAAAATTTCTATGAGCAAAAGGAAACAGAGGAAACCTCATTATTTTCAGTCACATCCACCTAGGAATCCTTCAGGGATGCTATTAAGGAACAATACTACCCTGTCATAAGTTATGACGACTTGTATACCAAATGGACCACACTGCAGCAAGAAAGAGACCAAGCATTGCCAGATTTCACAAATATCTTCCATACCTTGCGCACCATGTTGGGTATCAAATATTCGGAGCGACATCTGGTGCTCAAGTATCGCGGTGCTTTGCATAGATACATCTATACTGAAATGGATTTTTTGGACATCTCATCCTTGGGCGCGGCCTACTAATATTCCATCAAAATCGAGCAGAAGATCACACAAAAGACACGACAATTTGGGCCTGGGAACCCCTCACAACAAAAGCCAGGAAAGGGTGGCCCCAACCCACCAAACAAAGGACAAATCAAATATGGACAGTATTAGAACAACCATTACAAGACATAAGAAAAGAAGGACACCAGAAAGACAAAGAAAGATATCGGGAAGTGGTGCGACTTCCATAAGAGCCCTTGGCATAACACTATTGACTACCGCTCAAAGCAGTCACCGATGGCTGAAGTGAAAGCCTCTGAATCAGATGTGGATTCTGACTCTGAGACAGAACTAGAAAGGGGAAGATGGATCATTGATGCAGAACCCAATGCCACTATTGTTACCACCAAGCTCCAGCTTGGTGAACCAGATGAGCCAGAAGAAGGAGAGCACCTCTTCCATTCACAGATGTGGGTAAAATCCACCCCGCTACACTTCATCATTGATAGCGGTAGCCAGAAGAACCTCATCTCAGTAGAGGTCATCAAGTGGTTGGACCTACCAACAACGTTGCACCCACAACCCTACACCATTGGATGGCTTCGCCAAGGAAGCGATCTCCGCATCAACCAACAGTGCCGACTGTCGTACGACATCAAGCCCTTCAAAGACGAGGTATTGTGTGATGTTTCTCCTCTCGAAGTTTGTGATGTTCTTTTGGGCCAAGCTTATTTATGGAAACGTCATTTTGTATATGAGTCTAGGCCTCGTAGTGTTATTATTACTTTGAACAGGAAATCATACAGGATACCCAAGGCAGTCCAACCTAGTGCTATTTCCTTGACCTCTGCTAAGCAATGCAGGAAAGTCATCTCTCAAACGGGGAAGTTTTTCTTCTTCGTGATTCACTCCCAGATTAAGAAAAACATCACAACCACATCCAGGGTCTCTTCGTCCGACCTCTCCACACAGCAGAAGCAAGTAGATAAGGTCATGGAAGAATACTCGGATATCTTTTCCTCACCTACAGGGGTACCTCTACACTGCCAGGTCAAGCACCCCATTGATCTGACCCCCGGTGCACTGCTATCCAATGGGCTAGTCTATCGTCTCTCTTTGTTAGAGAATGAGGAGATCAAGTGACAGAGCCAAGAACTGCTCCACAAGGGGCACATCTTCCCTAGCTCATCACCTTGTGGGAGCCCAATCATGCTGGTACAGAAGAAAGATGGAACCTGGCAACTCTATATTGATTCCTGGGCTTTGAATAAAATCACTGTCAGAAACTGGTACCTGATTCCCCGAATTGATGACCTCTTTGATCAACTTACGGGGGCCAAATACTTCAGTAAGATTGATCTGAATTCTGGCTACCACCAGGTCCCGATAGAACAGACAGATGTATGGAAGAACACCTTCAAGTCAAAGGAAGGAATTTTTGAATGGTTGGTCATGCCCTTTGGTTTGACAAATGCTCCAGCCAGTTTCATGAGGATGATGGACGATATTCCTATGACCATTCACAAATACTTTTGTAGTATATATGGATGACATTCTAATTTACAGCAAGACTTGGGTCAAACACTTGCAGTATATTCAGCAGGTTTTGCACTCCCTATGACAGCACAAGCTATACGCCAACTTGGAAAAATGATCCTTCGGCATGGAGAGGGTCCATTACCTGGGCTACATCATTGATCAACATGGCGTACATGTGGATCCATCCAAGATCCAAGTCATCTATGATTGGCCAGTCCCAACAATACTCACTGAGCTTCAGAGCTTCTTGGGACTTGCTAATTTCTACCACAGGTTCGTGTTGGGCTTCTCCCATATTGCATGGGCCCTCGACGAAATAAACAGGGGTGGTGGTAAGGCAAAATTTGCGTGAGACCGTTCCCAACAACAAGCGTTCAATGATTTGAAGTAGCGCTTGTGCTCAGCCCCAGTACTTTCACTACCAGACCTGCAACATCCCTTCCAGATCAAGATAGATTCTTTAGACTATGTTGTGGGCGTCGTTCTCACTCAGCACGACCACCTCGTGGCCTATCATAGTGAGACACTATCAGATATTGTCCATAAGTACCCTACTTATGACAAAGAAATGTACTCCATTGTGCAATCATTCCACCAGTGGAGACATTACAGTCCTGGGAAGGAGACAGTCATCCACACTGATCATAAGCCACTGCAATTCATGCAGACATAGGGAAAATTGCAGAATGACCACCATCAAAAGTGGTCCACATACTTGCAACAATTCCACCTTAGCATCAAGTATAAAACATGAAGAACCAATCACATCGTTGATTGCCTCAGCAAACTGCTAGTCATGGAACTCACCACGGTGCTAGACTCTTGTGGCCTTGAGACATCTGGATGGCCCCAACTCTATGAGACAGACCCTCACTTCACCACCACCTACCAAATGTTGGGTGCAAATGCAGTTGTCGATAATTTCCATCTTCAGGATGGGTTGTTGTGTCATCTGGGTCATATCTGTGTTCCAACAAGTGAGCGAGCGAAGCTGATCTAGGAAGCCCACTGCAGTCGGGTGGCAGGACACTTCGACATCAAAAAGGCAGTGTTGATGCTACATAAACATTTCTACTGGTCGAAACTTCGATAGGAGGTCAACAAGTATATCAGGTCCTACACTGCCTGCGCTATTTCCAAACCGACCACTAAGAAACAGGGCCTGTACACCCCTCTTCCCACTCTTGACAGGCCATGGGAATCCATCTCAATGGACCACATGTTGGTCCTCCCATCCACCAAGCGGGGAAATGATTTTGTTTTTGTGGTTGTTGATCGCTTTTCTAAGATGGAAATTCTGGTTGCTTGGAAGAAGAGCATTATAGCAGAGGCCATTGCCAATGTCACACACCCACTACGACAACTAATTTTTTATTTTTTTGTCTTTTCTTCGAGGGAAAGAATCCTTGAATTTCTATGAGGCCTAGCGCAGACCATCCCTTCCCTTATCCTCCTCCAAGCGACCACAACCTGGCCTTATCGCAAGCTCCTTTTGCAACTCACGAGTTCGAGAGTCAAGTCTCTCGAATCCTCTTTCTCCAAACATCGATACCCGAAATGCGATACAGGTATGGCTCCCTCCTCACTAGCACCTACTACATATAACTGTAGGCTAGGATAAACACTATCACTACTCGCAACTCATGACTTTGCGAGTTGGAGTGATGAGCCCTCGTGCTCCTCCTTTGCAAATCACTGAAACGTCAAAAGGTCAATGTTATGTGGACTCTGCCAAAGCGACATGTACACACCACTTGTCTCCTCCACTGTACTCTACTTACGAGCTATGTCATTGCTGCCTGTCGCACGAGACCTCAACTCTCAGTGTTTCGCGACCTTAGCGATCAAGGTGCAACTTCTTCACCCTTCGAAACCTCAAAACATGATAATTCAACTATGGGTTGACGCTTTCCTAGGTGACATGTGTCTACCACCTGTCAACCACGTGGTCCCCACATAATGGATGTGCCACGTGTTCTCACAAGCCCTTGATGCTTGACACTTCACAAATTCTGCAGTTGAAAAGAAATTCTTTCAACCTTTTAACCCCTGATACATGATACCACACGGAGGTTCTGATCCAACGGTTCTCCCGCGGCTTGGATCCTTTCGTGATTTCACGTATCACGAGTCCTTAAAACTTTTCCCATTGACTCCTTCGAGTCGTGAGTAAGCGAAATGCTTAGATTTCTCCATGTTCCCTCCTTGATGGATGGCTACGATCAAATCACGACTTCGCACATCGCTAGTTCGAACAATATGTTCTTTGACCTTCTTTCTCTACGAGTTAGAAAAATACTGAGCTCTTGCCAAGCGTCCCTTCTGATGGAAAACTCTGATGATTTTGGAACTTGTCTTGTGCACCTTCCTTCGAATCCAATGACTATCAGTCCCCTATGCTCAATCTGATGGTTCAGATCTATTCTCCTACACACTCTTCTCTATTTTTCTGGATGTAGGCTCCAATGGTCCAGATTTTCCCCTGCGAATCGATGATTCGCCTTTCAGGACTTTGGAGAAATCCTCACCTCTATTTCCCCGAATTGAACCAATGGTTCAGATCTGATTTCTATCACGATCTCTATCACTCCTAAGCTTTCATATGATCTGACAGCTCCAAAGGGTTTCTCGACCTCTGCACTCCATGTAGGGTTCTTGCACACAACGGTGTGATCCTTCATGAGCTTGTCTAGGACTTGAGGAGTTTTGGGTTCGGTTTTCCTCATAGAGAGCCTGTGCCAATCTACACTACCTCTCCTGAGATTAACAAACTTCATCCTCCAAGGGATTCTAAACAATTAGGATGGTTGGCATGCGTACATGAAACTCTGTCTGGGGTCGATGAACACACAATTCGTGACTCTAGATTATGCCTCCACAGGACACAAGAATTTACGAGTATAAAATCATCTCCTAAACATATAATTTCTTACTGGCCTAGTTATACAATCAAGCAGAAATAGGGGAGATACAGTATATCCATTAAGTAATATTAAAAATTCATGAAACATACACAGTATAACCAATTCATACACAATTATGGCTAAATTACATAGGGTGGGAAATTACTTATCTATTACAGGTTGCCACCAACCAACTGACTGTGGGTGTTCATCCTTCCACCCAACCATAGGTACAGAGTCATTCATTCTTAGAACTCTAGCCACCCCCGTGTCAGGTCATGATATCACTAGGGAATTCTCACACTTCTCGAGGGTTCTTACTCCATTTTTTCTTCTGTTTGGGTCATGTTCTTTGTAACTCAGAGATTTCTCTCTCTCGGTTATGGCCTTGGTCAGGTTTCTCAGATGCTCCTCAACATCAAGCTCATGGCCTTTAGTTCATGACTCGCTGGAGAGCTCTATGCATCTCCCTTGTGAGATTACGCTCTTTTTTTCTGGTGTCTCCTCTCTCGTGTGTATCCCTCTTACCTTGGAAGGTTTTTTCCGACCTATCCTGTTCCTTCTGTCAGAAGGAATCTTAGGTCTGCAGGTCCCTGTAGTATTTTTTGCTGACAACCCATGCTTCCATTCATGGGGGTGGTTGATAATTAAACCACCAATCCTTTCTTCATTAAATGATTTCTCTCCTTGGGATCTGAAGGAGGTTGTCATCCTCATCAAGGGAAATTTGGGCTTATTTGTCATAATGAACCCTCTCTTATAGTTTTCAAATTCTTCCTCTAGTGATATCATGGCTAGTACTTTCAAAGATTCACCCCCACAGTCAGTTATTTGGAAACTCAGCCAATAATACATTTACATTTTCCTCATGCCTTAGCATGATAATTCCTATTTTATGATTAATTACAAATTGGGGGAAACATGGTGTTACAATTCCCTCCCCCTTAAAGGAACACCATCCTCAGTGTTCTTTCTCAAAAACACCTATCATGCCTTTCTCATTCAACCACTTCAAAAGTCTTGACCTTCATCCTCGGTCAGGTCCTCTTTCAGGATCTTAGTCTTCATCATCTGCCGTCAATAATTCTTGGACAACAAGCACATTAATCATAATTTTGTGCGAAAACATCTTACTGTTGTTCAAAATTCAAAAGGAAATTTTCATAATCTTAGCACAATACTTATCTGTGCAGTTTGTGGATATGTATCCACATGGTAGTTTTGTTATCCATGCTCATCACTTTCCTTGACGTACCCATTGGATGCATGATTCCAATTCAATAATTCACAAGGGCTATCATGATTTCATCTTCCTTTCCAAGGTTTTTCCGCACAGGAAACTACCCACTGTGTGCATGATCTCAATAGTTTACAAGAATTATTAGGGTCTCCTCTTCCTTGCGGTCACTCACACTCCAGGCCCAGGCCCATGCATCCCCTTCACTATTATATAGTCCCTCGGGTGATCCATCTTTCCCTGCCAAGGTTTTCTCGCACAGGAAAATTTTAGAGACTCTATCGAGTCTTACAGTCGAGGTGTCCTTCAGATTTGCTCTGTCGAGGCGTACCTCTGGCTTGTGTTACCTCAACACAATAATTTTTAGGTGATCATGGCTTATCACAGGGTTTTCATGGATCAGTAGTAGCCATGTTCATCATTTTCAACTTTGGAAGCCCTCAACTGTCCTTTCTGGACATGTCTTTTCTTCTCACATGTATCACAGGTATACCAAATTCATGAGGCATCATTATAAATTCCAACTTTCAGAATTTTTATTGCAAATCTGTCACCCACAGATTTTTCCAATCTCTTCTTTTATTTTTAGATATGTTCCATACGAAACCAGATTCACAAGCATGAGACTTTCTTTCCCATAACATTTTAGCTCAACAGGAAATCAGTCTCCCTTATGGGCTTACAACATTTCCATATCCAAGACTCTTTCTTCCTACAATCATTCCTCAACTAATCAAATTGTTAGTTCTCATGCACATACATTTTTATCACACCTTTTTAACTTCATCACAACAATTTCAGAATTGTGCATACTTAGCAATTCAATTACTTTCTCAAAAAGGAAATAACATTCCTTGCAGTTTGGATCAACAATCAATTGGTCTTCCTTATGGACATACAACACTACCATATCCAAGACCTTTTCCTCCCTGCAATTTCATTCTCTACACAACCAAACAATTGTTAGTTTTTCGTGTACATTACCTTTTTCAAAAATCAAGTATAGTAACAGTCTAGGTCATTTCATCTATTCAAGGATTCAAAGCAAAAGGATACATCATCCATTACCTATTCATCATTCCATCCTACCAAATTTTCAAAATGTGATTCGGATATCAATTGATTTTAATGAATGCACCAACATTTGTGGCCACATTCATACCCAATGCACCCTTGCATTGATTTCAAGTTTGTCACACTTTATGACAGGTTCTTGGCCATGGTGTGTTGGAACTTAACCAACCTATCCACCACATGGCCTATTCATTTTCATTCATTCTTACAACAGGACCATGCTTCCTGATATAGGCCGATCAAGATCCCAAATTAGTACACATGAAACTTAAAATTTTCGCATGAATCCACCCAAGCATTATGCCTTCATTAATAACCAAAGTGCCAACACTCATGGCCACCCGAATTTGGTTTTCTCTAACACCTAGTAGAAATGTTGGAAGGTCCTCCTTCCTCAATGGGAAATCCATTGTCTGTCCTTTTTGCAAATATGCATTTCCTTGAAGTAATTCCATGCAACGTGCTATCTATGAGCACTTTTGTTTCCAATCGTTCCTTGATTGGTCCATGTGTTCATGAAATATCAGTTCATGAATTATTTTAATGGTTACAATCGGTCTTTACTACCAGAGGTTCACGCCTCCATCATTCAGGTTCTCCTTCCTTAATCATACCCTACTTGGGTATCCATGGAATACCACTTCCCTTTCAATTTTCATGCATAACATGAGACAATAAAATATTTTGGAAGGGGTTCTCACCTGAATCCTTTCATACCCTGAGCCACATAAGAATGAACATTTTTATACCTGTTCTTGGCTGCTAGAACTCTCTTTTTGATCTCTACCTCATCAACAGTACTTTAACAGGATTTTCACAGTCCTGTCAACAATCTTTCAGCCATAGCCTTCTCCTGGTCATCCTCTGCTTGAGGTTTCCCTTCATTGGCAATTGTCTTCCTCAATAGCTCTAATTCCTTTCTATACATAGCATGCATCATCATAGTCACAATTATATTAGTCATAATATTAAACCAAATGCATGTATCATAACATTCGAATTCATAAACATCTTCAAAATGTCCTAGCATATCTTCATGCACTTCATCGTATTATCTTCAAATGTTTCCACAAGTGCAATACAAACAAACTTCGATTGCATCTTCAACAATACAATCCTTATCACTATGTGTCAAAACCTTTTTACTTTCATTGGCATACTAGCTTGCTCATCCATGAGAAAACATAATACTCAATGAGGAAAGAATTGGGGACTCTCCCCTTCTTCCAACTCCTTCTACACCACCAGGGCTAGAGTTCAACCTATTCGAGTTATCTCTAAGGCCTTATTGTCTTTTCTTAATCATGGCTTCAACCAAGCCTTATCAGTTAAACATACTCATTTATTCATTTAATCATACTCAGGGAGTTTACTTTCCTCTTACCAACTATACCGGTTTCCACAACTGCTCTTTTTCTTAGTAGCCCCGGGTTAGGCTCATCCTAACTCTTAGGATACTTCAGAATTCTTTAATAGAAAAATATTTTGCCCATAATGAATCATGAACATGTGCATATTGCACACTACCATTCGGTTACCAGAATTGGTCAATATTCATTTATTAGTCCTCTTATTCGTTACATGATATTTTTCAAAATGTAATCCATGATTCTGGTTTATATATATAAGCTTGTGGCTTACTGCTTAATTCTCAGCAGTCATTAAGGTTGTGACTTCGTTTTCCTGACAGAGACTTCACACAGTTCCTCCACAAGGAACTCCTTCAGCATGCAACTTCCTTATTGCATATCCATCACTATTTGTAATGGCCTCAACCTTGAGTTAGCTTTAGATGTCTACCAAATATTCCCTTAAGGAATATAAACATGCATCTTTGTCATGTACCTAATTACGTATTCTGGTTTTGTTAACTTACATCCATGATGTATTTAACCATATCCATAATCCTAAGCCTACATGTAGCTGTCATATGTATATTTCACAGCCCACATACATCTTTACTTTTAAGATCAGTCAACTCGGGATTGTTCACAATCCTTCTCATGTGATTCCCAAAGGCATAATCATTTGCCTCTTATTATGACAACATAACATTTTTTCTCATTTACCCTTCTATCTAATCATATTAGTATTCCCTGAGAAAAGGGAATACAGTCCCCTCAAGCTATTACTTGGAACAAAAATTTCGTGATTCTTCAGAATGGGGTCAACCATGCATCCATAGTATTTGTTTGATCTGGACAAGAGCGATTCTTTCTTTATATTTCCCTCATTTAGGTAGTCACCTTGTGTGTTTAGTATACCTATATTCTTACATTATACATGTTCTTGTACATGTAATATCATTCATACCTAACTGGTATTAAATTAGGCTCTATATCAAGAAGCTTCACAATGCATTAAATCCATGCACTCAAGCATAACACACACAAACCTAACCAAACATTTATCATGCAAGCTCATTTCTTTCACCCCTTCCATGTCATTCACACACATGGACATATCCGACTTCTATATTATTATTTTTTTTTCCAAGGATCTTCCAAGCATCCTTATGATCACATATACACATTCATGTATATGTAGGTGCATCTATTGCACCTTTTTACCTAATGCATTTACTTGATAGTTTAATTTCATCATTAGTGTCCTTTAGTTTGAGAGTTGAGTCACTTACAAGACTAATCTCATAGTCATACCTTGTGTTGGTGTTGTCTTCTCTCATGGCTATAACCAACCATGGTCACTTTCCTCTTTATGCGACAATGTCTTAGGAAGAAAACCTCCTTGCTTCAACATCCATAGGGTCTTACAATGGGTTGACTCTTTCCTAGGCGATAAGTCAACAATGGGTTGACTCTTTCCCAGGTGACATGTTTCCACCACCTGTCAAACATGTGGTTCCCACCTAACGGATGTGCCACGTGTTCGCACGAGCCCTCGATGCTCGACACTTCACAACTTCTGTAGTTGAAAAGAAATTCTTTCGACATTTGAACCCCCGATATGCGATACCACATGGAGGTTCTGATCCAATGGTTCTCTCGTGGCTTGGATCCAACGGTCTGGATCCTTTCACGATTTTGCGTATCGCAAGTCCTTAAAAATTTGCTCGTTGAATCCTTCGAGTCACGAGTAAGAGAAACACTGATCTTTCGCCACGTGCCCTCCTTGATGGATGGCTATGATCAAATCATGACTTTGCACATCACTAGTTTGAACAACATGTTCTTTGACCTTCTTGCTCTACGAGTCAGCGAAATGTTGAGCTCTCACCATGCATCCCTTTTGATGGACAACTCTGATGATTTTAGTACTTGTATTGTGGACCTTCCTCTAGATCCAATGACTATTGGTGCCCTGTGCCTGATATGACGGTTAATATATATTCTCCTGCACACTCTTCTCCAGTTGTTTGGACGTAGGCTCCAATGGTCCAGATTTTCCCCTGCAAATCGACGATTCGCCTTTCAGGACTTTGGGGAAATCCTCACCTCTATTTCCCCAAATTGAACCAATGGTTCAGATCTGATTTTGATCATGGTCTCTATCACTCCTGAGATTTCATCTTCTCTGACACCTCCAAAGGGTTTCTTGACATCTGCACTCCATGCAGGGTTCTTGCACACAACGGTGTGATCCTTCCTGAGCTTGTCTAGGGCTTGAGGAGTTTTGGGTTCGGTTTGCCTCGCAGAGAGCCTGTGCCAATCTGCACTACCTCTCCTGAGATTAACAAAATTCTTCCTCCAAGGGACTCTAAATAGTTAGGAGGGTTGGCATGCGTACATGAAACTGTGTCCGGGGTCGACGAACACACAGTTAGTGACTCTGGATTATGCCTCCACAGGACACAAGAATTTACGAGTATAAAATCATCTCCTAACCATATAATTTATTACTATCCTAGTTATAGAATCAAGTAGAAATAGGGGAGATATAGTATATCCATTAAGTAATATGCACAATTTCTGAAACATACACAGTATAACCAATTCATACACAGTTAGGTCTAAATTACACAGGGTAGGAAATCACTTATCTATTATAGGTTGCTGCCAACCAACTAACTGTTGCTGTTCATCCTTCCACCCGACCATAGGCACATAGGCATTCATTCTTAGCACTCTTTCCACCCCCGTGCCAAGCCATGATATCACTAGGGAATTCTCACACTTGTCGAGGGTTCTTCCTCCATTTTCGCTTCTATTTGGGTCATGTTCTCTGTAACTCAGATATTTCTCTCTCTCGTTTATGGCCTCAACAAGGTTTCTTAGATTCTCCTCAGCATCAAGCTTGTGGCCTCCAGTTCATGACTCGCTGGAGAGCTCTGCGCATCCCCTTGCGAGCTTACACTTTTTTTTTCTGGTGTCTCCTCTTACCTTGAAAGGTTTTTGCCGACCTATCCTGTTCCTTCTATCAAAAGGAAGCTCAGGTTTGCAGGTCCCCGTAGTACTTTTGGCTGACAACCCATGTTTCCATTTATGGGGGTGGTTGATAATTCAACCATCGGTCCTTTCTTCATTAACTGATTTCTCTCCTTGGGATCCAAAGGAGGTTGTCATACTCATCAAGGGAAATTTGGGGTCATAATGAACCCTCTCTTATAGTTTTCAAATTCTTCCTCTAGTGATATCATGGATAGTACTTTCAAGGATTCACCCCCATAGACAGTTATTCGAAAACTCATTCAATAATACATTTACATTTTCCTCATGCCTTAGCATGGTAATTCCTATTTTATGATTAATTACAAATTGGGGGAAACATGGTGTTAAAAAGAATCTCTTCTTTGAACGAGTCTGGGTACATTTTGAAATCCCACAAACCATTGTCCCAGATCGGGATAGTCGATTTCTCAACACATTCTAGTCGAGCCTCTGGTCACTGCTGGGCACCAAGCTCACCAAATCCATGGCCTTCCACCCCCAAACTGATGGCCAAACCGAGGTTATAAATCGAATGATTGTGCATATCCTTCGCCT
>ML844021.1:22296-37403 GCA_009831015.1 Picea engelmannii | reverse complement strand
AAGCTCAGGCATTGGAAGTGTGAAAGGAACTGGAAGCAACACAACAAAGCCTTCTCACTAAGGTTGAAACTGTCCAAGATCGTTTTCGGGTGATAGATCAAGCATTAAATAACATTTTTTTAAGAGAGAGAGAAGCTATTGCTGCTCGGACTACCTTCCAAGAAGAAGTTGTGTTGTCAACAAAAGAAGGAGTAGTTATGGCTTCTAGGTTGTCCATTTCGAAACAGACTAGAGGTGATATAATACTAAAGACCTAGGAATCTAGCATAGTTGAAAGCAGGAAAATGGCTAAGGAAGTGAAGGAGTTTTGTGAAGAGGCTTTCCACTCAATCAACAAAGAATCATTAGGCCTTGATAAAGAAGATATATCTGGAATACTGGGACATATTGACATTAAGAAAAATATGGAAGAGGCTCATGCCGAAATCTCACAGATAAAACATGTTTATATTATTCAAATAAATAGATGGCTAGTGAATCCTAGTCAGCAATTACAGTCTATAGTTTCACAAGATAAACGAATGGGAGAAAGATTGCCTCAATTGGAAAAGAAATTATATATTTTTGAGGCTAATAATTTAACAAAGCCCTCTAATCTGGTGGTGCAATTTGTGAGCAGATGCATCAAATGTATTGAGCAAGGAAATGGTAGCACCGCTGGAAACAAATGATATAACTTATGTACGTTATCCGTTTCGGAGCTAGAGAACTAGAGAGAAAAATTCCTCAGCCAACATAATGAGGAGTCTGACAGAAAATATGCAAGTAAAGCATTTTGCATTTTACATCTTGTAATTTTTACTATTTTAGAAATAAGGGGAATTCCAACCGTTTAAGGTTGAGAACCCTTTGTATAAATATAACTTTCTAAGGTTAATCACAGGCTGCTTCTTGTTGTATTGTAACTGAGAAAACTCATCCTTTGTGAGTATTAATACAAGTGCAGACAAGGATTCCAAATTTTGTATTTTTTTAGTTATGTGCTCTCTTTGTATTCCATATCTCTAGTTTTATTTATGTTACTCCTTGATAAGTGAACGATTGCAACTTAGTACAACATCTACTGTGATTACATTTCATTTAGTTATCTAATAGTAAACATTTTTTCCTATGTATTTGCTATTAGAAAATACAAGACCTGTAAGCTACTTGGATCACTACATTATATATCCTTTCAGGGGTGAGTTCCACTCTTTCTTCTACTATAAACAAAGCAATATTATTCTATCATTGATGCCTAAATTTGTTTAATAGTTTTGTAATTTTCTCCTTCATCATCCTTTTTGATAAATTGACTCAGACGAAAAAATACGGCCTCTCTTATGTTCAACTATTAATTTCATTTGAGGACTTACTTTTTACACAACTAACGAAAGAAAAAGATTTCTAAAAACATTCCTTAATTTCCTGACACTTGGCATTATTCTTTGAGCCTTAAGTTTAATCTCAGGAACAATAGTTCACAACGTCATTGTTTGTGTGTATCTCCTTAATCTGATTGTTTTGGAAAGGGGGTACCACCCTTTGATCATCCAAATTTCTCCTTTCTCTCTGCATTACTTGAGGAGCATCATTAGGTTTTTTGAATTGGTTCTGATTTCTATTACCAACCCCTTGAAAAGTTTTGTTTGGCTGTTTGGATTCCCATTTTATCTTATCTATCTCAGAATTCAAATCCTTCAAAGTCTTAGTCATCTCTTCAAGTTGGGGATCAGATGTAGCTGGGTTAGAGGAGGTAGGGGCATCATCTCTTTGTTTTTTCTTCTCTTTATTAGATCTAGTCTTTAATCTGTCTGATGCCAAAATATTAGATTCAACTTCAATGGTTGCTTATTGCATGGATAACAGTGTGGTTGATCTTCTCTCTCTCAGGAGGAGGGACAATTCTACATCAAATGCATTAGCATAAGTGATCTTGGTAGAGGCTTCAATTGGTTTGATCTCATCTGGGATTCTACCATACATTTGATTGAATCTCTTGGTGAATTCTGAAATAGATTCACCATTATTTCTCTTTAGACCCCCAAATTCAGTGATATAATAGAGATAATCTCGCTTGTCTCCCCATTTATTTATAAAATCTTCATCTAATGCCTCAATATCTACAATGGAGGCTAGAGAAAGACCCCTGAACCATTTTTTAACCTCCCCATCCAAACTCTGTACAAACAACCTCATCCACACATCTGAATAATCAATGTTAAAGTTGTTTGCAAAACTGTAAAAGGATACCATATGTTATTCAACAGTTATTTCACCTTCCCCGTTATATATTGGTATATATTTCATGTAATCTATGGTTGAGAGTGCATGCAAAACTGCAGGTAACACTAAGGGTGCATATCTGGCAACAATTATGACATCCATCCTATTAACAACCATGGATTGAACAATAGGAATTTGCAAATTTATGGGACATAAAAGAGTGGATGCAGGAATGGATGCTAAAGTGGAATCAAGAGTAGGAGATGTATGAGCCCCATTGGAATTATGATTCTCAGGGCTAGAAATTTTAACATGCTCGTGATGATGGTTTGAAGTATTCTCTTGGTGTGAAGCTTTTCCCTTGAGGGGGGAAGTGTATCTCTGAGCTTCAATAGATTTCCTTAGTTGCCTTTCTAGCTTAGAACCTACCGTGTTATTCTCAAGGTTACAATCAACCTTCTTGGCTTTGCTGTTTTCATATTTGGATCTGTTGAATCCCTTTCTGGGCACCAATATTTCTTCTTTAAATTTTACTAAGTGAAGTCGCTAGGTGAAAGATGGAAGTCTGTTTTTGTATGATCTTTGTTCACCATCAAAGGTTAGAGCTGATCAATGTCATTCTCCCAAGGAAATATATTTCCTTACTCCGTTCCCCAGCAACGGTGCCAAAATATGTTGGTCTTAAGGTTCGCACCTAACTGCTAAAGGGTAAAGTTAGGCCGCCTATCAGTTTAGAATGATTGTTTCTTTAACTTTTTGTTGGTTATTCAGAGGGTTATTCTATCAAGACAAAGGCAAGGTTGGGTTAGCAGAATGATATGGATGAGGGCCCTCCTTGGCTAATGACACACTAATGACATACCGGTGAAATAATATAAAACAGAGAGAAATAACAAACTACTCAATGAATAATCTGTTGCAAGAAGTTCAATACTTAAAATATCATTTCAAGACATCAAACATGTATCAAAAAACAATAACTCCCACAATTTGCAGAAAACTAATCTTTACCAAAGCATTAGTTGTTTGAAAGGTTGCATATCAGTAAAAATAATTCATAGAATAGCTGAAAGGAAATGAAATGTACGTTGTACAAATAAAAAACTATATTCAAGATAAGAATGAAAACACATGAAGAGTTGAAAGAAAAAATGTCATCAAGAGTATGTTCACCAGGTAGAGAGCTTTAATCCATTCATAAAATGGGTCCATCTAATCTATTGTATTGCTATTCTTTCCTAAAAAATTATGACCTTTACAATATCCAAAAAATAACTATTTAAAAGAGTTGCAGAGGCTCTCGTCTTTAGGGGAATGAGACCTCGATCTAGGGAACTATTCGTAAAACAAAATATTAACTTCACTAAGATACCGGAATTAAACAACGGGACTGGTTCTTATCACACATAGAAGACCACTCTTGCCTCTAATCTAGGAAAATGTTGGACTTAATCAAAGAAAACTACTATTGTCTCTGTGACAAAACTGATGCATGTGCTGAAGCAACTGAGTTGGCCGAAGATAGGCCATGGTGTGACAAAACAAAGCTTTGCATTCAGCACTGGCATGCATGTGAGATTTTGGAGGTCACTGGAGATAACCAACTCTATGAGTAGAGCTTGCTGAAGTATTTCTAAAACTAATATGTGTCGACCTGTGACTGAGACTTAACTCTATGTCTATGCCTGAGCTTTCGGAAGCCAAGAGCACCCTACGTTAACACTGCCAGATTCCATTTGTACCTACGAAATAGCTTCCCTGGAATGGTTGTCGGCCCATTGGATATGATGGGAGACGTGGATGCGAGCATCTAATCGGGAGACGAAATGAATGGACATGAGGGTAGATGAGATGTAGTGAGGTGTACAGGTGGCATGTAGGGAGAGGCGAAGTAGATATATTGGGGAATGAGTGTAAAACAGGTGGGGAAAGGAGAGAGGGGGTGGTATTGAAACACAACCCGAGAGGAACTCAGAGGGGTGTGTAGGCGATAAGCGGATTAAAGAGGGGGGGGTTCCAAGTTCTTGAGGAGCCACCACGTTAGGTAGGGACCGCAATGGAAAACCCACTTACTCAGACCCCCCCCCCCCTCACTGTTAAAGGTATAATGGTCAGGGGGGGGTCTGATTTGCGGTAAGGACCATTGATATGAAGAGGTGGGCCATCACCAATGGAGATCAGTGTGGGGCTTAATTGAAGGACAAGTGTGGGGTGGTGAGAGGCACGAAGGTAGTGAGCGGGATGAGGAGAGATGACGTGTGAGGTGATGCAATGATCTGATGTCATTCAAGCATGTGATTTCGAGGGATATATAGGGTGGTTTGGATTTAGACTTCCTTTGGGCCCGCAATTCACTAGAAGCTTCCACGTACCCTACCATAAATACCATGGTTTAAATTGGGGGACCACTCTGTCAAATTAACGTCTGGGTAGTTTGCGTCACCGCAATGAACTATAGTCATCAGTTTGATTACGATCCGAGATCTGACTAAAATTTACCTACTACAAGGATTGACGACCCTCATTGACCTGAGAACAATGGTCCAGATTCACTTCAGAAGTTTGAGTTTCGAGAGTTTCAAATGTGAAGCATGAAGATATCCCAGAGGAAAATCGTCGAAGTGATGTGGCGACCTGATGTCGGATGATTTCACGGATCCTGAGGTGTCTGAAAAGAGGAGGTGACATGAGTCACATGGAAATGGGTGAATGACACAACCAAATGACCTGAGATGAATACCACATATCCTGCCTCATGAGTGTGCCACATGTCTCAATTGTTGGTTGCCATGTGTCTCAACTATTGGTTGCCACGTGCTTCGACACTTCGGGCTTCGAGAGTTTCAAATGTTATCACTTCAAAACTTCCTAGAGGAGAATCGCCAAAGTAACTAATTTGTCACCATGTGTCCCATCTGATGGATGGTCTAGATTTACTTCGAGACTTTGGGCTTCGGCTCTTCGGGACTTTCGAAGGTGAAACCTGAAAATCTCTCGGAGGAAAATATTCGAAGTGAATGATCCATTGCCGTGTTTCGTGACCGACGAATGGTCCATATTCTCTTCAGAGATCGGGGCTTCGAGAGTTTCAAATATTAAGCGTGAAGATATCCTAGATGAAAACTCCCAAAGTGGACTATCTTCTTCCACATGTCTTCGTTAATGTATGGTCCTGATTCACTTCGGGACTTCGGGTCTTTGGCTCTTCGAGAGTTTTGAATGTTTGTGCTTGGAAAATTCCCGAAGTAGATGATCTGTCGCCGCATTTCATGATATATGAATGACCCAACTTCTCTTTGGGTCTTCGAAAGTTTGGGATTCAGGTCTTCTGATGACTCTGGGTGTTAAAATTTGTGCAATTTTTCATTCTCGAATGGACGACATTTATTGATATGATTTACTTGGTGGATCCTTACCATTGAAACTTTACCTGTTTATTCCCACAGTCTGAGCCCAAAATTTGCTACTCTGGATTGTTGCGTTGTGTGCATGAGCATTCCCTAGGTTACAATAGGACTAATAAGTGGATGTAGGAACCTAGAAAGAATGTTTGTAGATTGTAGGTCCAACACTGTGATCCCAGTGCACAGTACATGAGAGGTTGGGGATCGTTTAAAAGAAAGAGAGGATTAACACTGTGTTATAATTGCAAAAGGTTGGGACATATTGATAAGGAATGCCCTGGTACAGGTCTTATTTTTCTTTGTTGTAAATCCATTGGTCATGAGGTTGAGGATTTCCCTAGGATGATTGTTAAAGTTGAAAATATGAACATGAGACAAGAAAACTACAAATAAGGTCAAGAGACTAAGGATATGTTAGAAAACTAGAAAGAGAAAGAATCAGAGAAAGCTCAAACTATGTTAAAAGAAGTAATGGATGATCGTAGAGACATCAATTTACCAGAGATCCTAAAATAAAAATAGTGCATAGTTACAAGGATAGAAGACTTTGACATAGACTATGTATTGGATGAAGAAACACATGTAAATATTATGCCAGAAAGCACTTGGGAAATTTTTGGAAATCCTGCTATGATACCTTCATTGGGAAGGATAGGCTTGTTTAAAGGAAAGATGATAACCCTATGTGGAAGAGTTACTAATGTACCTCTGATTTCCCATGAAACATTGACTGAAGAAGAATTTGAATTCATTAAGTTTGTTGAGAATAACACCCCTTTTTCATTTTTATTAGGAAAGACTTGGATTGAGAAGGATCATATCATAAGGAAAGCAAAGGAGGAAGCTACAAAATAGAAAAAGAAAGAATTAAGGGACTTCATAGCTAGAAAAATAGCACGGCTAATAGAAGAAAAAGTGGATCATTCGAAGCAAGAGAGGGCCAAATAATTAGTCGTCAAAGTTGAAAGAACACAGGAAGACTTAAAGAACTTGTCCATGCAAGAAACAAGTATAGCCACCCTAGAAACAACAAAAGAAGGAACATTAACCATAGAATCTGTAAGAGAACATCAGTAGTGCGAAGTCACTTTACTAGGAGAAGATAAGAATAAGAATGGAAAGAGGAATCCAGAGACTCAGATCATAGGAAAGAAGGCAAGGAAGCTCAGTAAGAAGAAATCCAAGTTAGAAAAACTAAGGGAAGTTCCAAAAAAGACTTTGCAAGAAGAAGATCTACAGAATTTGAACCTCACCAGACTAGCAGAACCACGCAGAATGGGACTTCTCCACGATGAAGCTATATGAACATTGGAGGTGCCCTAACCATTAGAATAACACTTCAGAATGCTTAGAAACGTAGTTATTGATGGAAAGACCATCGTTGGACCATTGGGATCATGCCATAACAGATGGATTTGTATTGATTGAGGCATGCCTGCTCATTGGAGGAATCTATTACGACACTTGCTTATTTAACCCGTCGAATGTTGCATCGGGACCACCTTTTTCCAACTGTGATTATCCGAGCTAACATAGAATCCATTGTATCGCATTGTGCTTTCTAGACCTCGCCATCCGTCTGATTACCTCACTTGTCTGTTCACCTACCCGAGTTATTTGATTATGAGTGTGCATGTCGGGCGAACGTAGCATAGTAGAGAATTGTGTGGAGGATATTCTTATAGACCTCATGGTTGAGAGAGTCATGTCTATAGGAATACAGGCATCATTGACTGGAGGATTGCAAGCATCCCCCTTGACTGGATGGAATTATGGTCGCACTACTGAGAAGAAAATAAAGAAACACTATATGAAATAATAGAGAAGGATCTCAAAGATATACAACAAGCCATCTATTCGAGTTTTGCAGTACCGCCTGCGCCTTCGTCGTCGGAGATTGCAAAATTGGGGGATGAGCTTGCCCAATTATGAAGGCTAGCAGATGCAATAGAGGTTTGAATTCATCGAGTCCAAGAAGAAAAGGAGCAGGCCATAGAGGCCTTGAAGAAAGAAAAGGAGGAGGTCCTAGAGCAACTTCAAGTTGTGCAGAAGGAGAAAAATGAAATTCGGGAAAAATTCGAGCAGAACAATGCGCGGATACAGGAAGAAAAGGACCAACTGCTCGTAGAGAAGATTAAGATCAAAGAGGCAGTGACCAAAGTAATTCTCTCTATTCTGGGCCTAGCACAAAAGGAAGAAGATTCAACTGAGATATAAGTAGGGAAGCTCGCTGAGGCAATTCAACAGCTTCAAGAAAGAGTAATGGAGCTACATATCCATTAAGTGCACGATAAAAGGGAAGAAACCACTAATAGCGTAGTATAACTAATTAGGGAACTCACCTCGGAATGTAAGAAACTGAGTGATTGGAGTGCACAGAACTATGAGCTCCTTGCAGAAGATCCAGAGCTAAAGAAACTAGAAGCACAACTACAGGAGGTGAAGCATCAGGCATCAACCGTGCAAGCACAGATGAAGTTGCTTACTGCAGTTGAGAAAATGAAGCGATCGCAAGAGTAGTGCACAGTCCAACAGAAGATTACTTCCATCTAGAGAAAACTCATGGAGGTGACACAGAGACTCCAACCAGTGCAACACGAAGCCTACACGTTTTTTGAATAGATTTAAGGACAAGGCTCACAGCTGGACCAGATGGTCACAATAGTAGAACAATGCCTGGAAGGTCCTGTTACAGAGAGGGTGATTTAGGAGTTCGCCGATCAGGAAACTTTATTGAAGCAACAAGTCGAGGTAGCTCGATCTAAGCTCAAGGCCTTTGAAGAAGCAATGCCCATATTTGAGTGACTCGGGATGAGTCACAAGTGAGTGTTGGGGGCTTGTTGGCCCTTGACCAAGTTTTCAGGAAACATTGGTCGTGTTTGACCATTTTGGGGACTTCAAGAGGCTGGTCGAAGATGGAGCACCTAGGCAGAGCAGAGATCGTGGGATCTCACTCATTTTTTGGGCTTGTGGACCAAGCAAAGGGTTATTAGGGTTTATGTAACGAGTATGGGATGTCAGCCCATGGTTTTACCCATGTTTAAGCCCTTTTGTAAATGTATAAATAGGTAGATAAGAGATGTAAGAAGTAGTAAATCGCTTAGTGCATGAATAGTAGTGATTGGCTATGTGCATGTTGTAAGTGTTAATATTGTCTTAATGTAAGAAGTTTTAAGTGCTTTGTGCAGACATATCGTGTAAGGCTTTGTGCTATTAAGGAGTTGGCTTTGTGCCTTGACCTGATTTTGAGGAAGGTGGATCTAGTGCGTTGTGCACAGATCATGTATCTAGTGTGGAGTTGGGCTCTGTGGCTTTGTGCATAGGAGCATATGAATGTAAGAAGATCAAATACTAATAAAGAAGAAGAACAAGTTGGTATATGTAGCCCCACAATGGGGTGAACCACGTATATCATGTGTCTTGATGTGCTTTGTGTGATGCTATTTTCTTAGTGTTGTTATAATGTATGATGAATGCATCTAATGTTGTAGCTTTGTAATGTCCCCAAGGATGAGCCTAGATATATTATTTATTGTAAACATGTTTTGTAGGCTGGTGAGCCTAGTTATAATAAGCTAGCAGGCTTATTTGGTGATTAGGCCGGAGAGCCTAGGTGTTAAAGTCCAGGAGCTTGATTTTGTATATGTAATGATGCAAATCATTAATAAAATATAAACATCATTGTGTCCAGACTAACCACGAAGAAAGAGTGATGGTGGACTAAGCTTCCATAAGGTTGGGTAAGGGAGGAGGCTAAGTGTGTGGGCCTAGAGGATAAGCAGGGGGCTTACCTCTAAAGGGGATAATAATTTATTATTATTTCGTGAAGGCTAAGGTGGAAATGTTGAGTATTTTCCTAAGTTCATGTAAAGGGAATGTATGTTAAATGGAGTGCATGCAGCTCCAGGAAGACAAGTGTCGACCTGGGCGCATGCATTTAAAGATGAATAAGTTATCCATGTTGGGGGGTTTGTCCTGTCATTCTGTCATCCTCCGCTTGAGTTCGTTGGGATGCCTGGTCTGAACCCATTTTACCTCTGCGATTGCATTTTCTTACCTGTGCATAGGGAAGGAAACCCTCATGGGAAGGTTGTTTGTTCGGTCACTCTTCCATCCTCGACCTGAGTCGCTTTGCCATTCCCCATCCTTCGTGAATTATGTTTAGTTATGCGATCGACCTCTATGTTGATTCCATGTCACGCACCCTCAAACCAATGGTAAACCCGTGGAATAATCTGTGTCTCCTGTGAAGTCCGAGAACCCTCTAAATGTCTGAGTCATGTTGTGAAGATCTAAGTTTGTATCTTAACCATTTTGGGTTGTCACCTTTTGTTTTCCTGAGTTGTATTGACCATTGGTTGTTGTCCTCACCTTGTGGGAATTGAGTTGAAACTGATTGAAGAAGCAGGTTTTCAGGCCCGTGGTTGAAGAGGCAAGTTGCCAGGCCTGTGAGCATCTCTCTCCAGGTGAGAGAGTTTGTTGGGAAGTGGTTTTCTCCTAGAGAGAGTCCAACACCAACTACAGAGCTCTGAGAATTATTGATCTGGCCTGTTGTCGAGACCCTAAGAGGGATTTGAAGTTGTCAATGGACTATGTGACAGTGAAGGTGTATACTCTCAGGTGGAACAAGCATGTGGGGAATGATAGTCTGTGAGTAATGGGAAAAGAAGGCTCCTGGAGAGAATCCTTCCGGTTGCATTGTGCAGTTTCCTATAACCTCAACCTAGTCTAGGATTCCCTTGCTCTGGGTGGAGCTTAGTCCCAGCTTGGGGGTGACCCACTGCTGAGCATGATGAGCAGCGTGGTCTATGGTTGGGAGGTTTGTGGAAGGTCTTCACGTAGTTGGTGGTGTTACTCCAATTGAAAAGATAAGTATCGGTATGTCCTTAATTTATATGTTATGCATGTCTGTGATGCTTGAATATTATCATGTATTCCATTGCATATATGAACTATTGTTAATTCCATTGATTATGTATGGTAGAAATAATTATGTGATTATTTTTCTATGTGTTTAATTTTCATTAAAATAGATTTATTATATAACTGTATATTCTGTAGTGGTAACATTACCGGGTCTCTGTGTTGGTCGGGGATGCTACAGTTTGGTATCAGAACTAAGTGAAGCCTTCGAGTAGTGGAATTGCCTGGCCTGTTGGTGGCTAGGGATGTTACAAATTGGTATCAGAGCCATGGTTTCAACACTGAGCCTGAATGGGCTATGTTAGTGGTAGTTGAAGAAAAAGTTTCGAAAGAATTGTTTTCGAGGTAGATAAAATTCGAGTTCAGAGCCAAGGTTTTAATGTCGAGCCTAAATGGGCTGGTTAAGTGGTCATTGGACCCAAGGTTTCAAGAGGAAATTGTGTCTGGAGGACCAATTTCGAACCTCATAACCTTCCTGAGTGCCAAGAAGTTACCTTGACTGTGTTACAAAGCTCAAGAGGAATAGCGGTGTCGTAAAACCACAACAAAAGTGGTGTTGGGCCATAGAGTAATGTGGACCTTAGGATATATTCAGGAGAAGGAGAATCCTTCACGACTGTCAGATATGGTAATGTTGCAAGGTAGTTAGCTGTGAATTCCTTTGGAAATCCGGAGAGTAACAGAGTTTTTTCTGCGTTGTAGGATCTGTTCGGAAGGAAGGGAAATCCTTTACAGTCGTCAGATCTGGAGAAGGTGTAGAAGGGTTAACCTGGAAGCCCTTTGAACTTCACAACTTCAATGAAGTTTGATGCAAGAAACAAGAGAAGGGTGGAAGCCCAAAGCTCAGAAGTGGATCTACACCGTAGATCTGGAGAGGAGAGCTCAAACTTTGGATCAAGCCAATGTTAAAAGGTCAAACACAGTAGTGAAGGGAGAAATCTCCCGAAGAGCCGAAGTAGTGAGTCATGATGACGTCACTTGGATGGATGTCGACACATGGGATGTGTGCCATGTGTTAGTGGGTTTTGAACCCATGGAAGGTTGAAATTTCATATGGAACGTGACATGTGACACCCATCTGATTGGGCCACGAGTCAACCGCTAGTATTCCTCCACATGGAATTCTGTATGAGCATGGTTAGTGGGACCCCGAGGTTACATAATGAAGTTAAAGGTTGGAGGACCCACACTGGCAGTGATCAAGATACATAAAGATCGATGGCCAGGAGGCATTATGGGTACCCAAGCTGCACAAGAGTTAATTCTCCATGGTGGTCCCACAATCCAAACCCTAGTTTCACTGAGGGGTTACGTGTCAGCGTCTGAAGAATTGTGGGATGAAAGGCGGGTTGCTCCAAACCACCGTTGCATGCCCCCGCAATTGGAAAATGTTAAGTGATGTGACGTAATGATGTCATCAATGGTGATTGGGAATGTTTGGATATTAACAATTCAAATGTGTGGATGTGAGATCCTCCGAAGCTCCGAAGTCCCGAAGACCCGGAACTCAAACACCTGAAGTTCTGTAGTGAGTGGTAGTCGTTGGATGCTAAGTAGATGTGGATGGTTGATCCACCCTACTTTGTGAGTTCGATAATCTAAACTCCGAGAGATTGTTGTGTGGTTCTTGGAAATCTTCCTAAGCCGAAGGTCGAAGTCCTGAGTAATCTCTTATTGATCTAGCACTTGGTCACGACCCATGGTCACATGGGTTGGGGATTGAGAGAAAGGGTCTAGTGCCAAAAAATGATTATAGAGAAGAGAAGAGCTTGGAAAGAAAGTGAAATATGAACATTTTCTTAAATCAGATTGGTTTGAATGAGTAAACTGGTGAAGCATTGAATAAGTTTCAATTGTTTCTCTTCTTTGAGTTTTCGAGTGCAAGGAGTGCACGGGAAGAACTTTGTATTGAGTTCAGAGAGAGATAGAGTCATTGAGAACTCTACAGGGCTCTGCCAGGTGGGCATCGAGCAAGTGAAAGTGTGCATAGAGAGAACTCTTTGTCGAGTTTAGGGAGAAGAGTATCAGAGGAAGATACTCACAGAGCTATTGAACACTCTATGGAAAATGCTCAACAAGGTGTTCTTTGAGCAGAAGGTTGCCAACAGGGCACAAAGTTTTCCTTTGAAAGGAAACAAAAGGGCCGAGACGCTTAGGAGACTGAGTAAGTCGTAAATATTAGAAGGGATAATGCAAGGAGTGTGTGGGAGATGGACTCATTCTAAGTCCTAAATCTTATAAGAGATAACACTTACGAGAGCGAAGACAAAATCCAAGAGGCAGACTTGCAAGAGAAAGGTCAAAGTCCGAAGCCTTTGAACACTGAAAAAATATTCCAAGGCAGAAGAAATCAAAATATCAGGAGGAGGAGCGAAAACAACCATTAGATCGGTTGTGAAGAAGAAGTATGGACCATCAGATCCAGAAGGGCATGTGGAGAAAGATCGTGAACTCCAGGTGAAAACATTTCGGGAGAACGCGAAGGACAAAAGTTTGAAATCATTGAAGCCCAAACAATCGAAGCAGTTGGGATTCATTGATCTAGGTTGGAAAGATGTCACCAGATCGCAAATTTCGGAGAATCATGCTATGGGATTTTTGTGAAGTTGTGTTTCGAGATGTCCTAAAGTGTCAAAGCCTGAAACGTCTAATGGTCATTGATCGCAAGGAAGGAACATGGATCATTGATCTGCGAGAATACACGTGGAGGATAGATAGCAGTCGTTGATCACGGATCATCGCCAAGGGATTGGATATCGACAGATGAGATGGATTGCGGGGCCAAAACTTGCTCGGATGTTAAAAATATGAGAGTGGGCCACAATTTATACCACCATTTTAACAAAGTGATGCGTGGTAGCTGGAGGTGAATTACGGGGAAAAGATAGGGTTGGCCTAAAACCACTCTTTCCCACGCTCGCAATCACAGTTTTCCATGAGTTCATATCCTAGGGTATTATGAAGGAAATGACTAATGAAAAATGGGCTAGTGCCTCAAACTTTGAGTTTTGGAAGTGCGCAGGAATAACCTGCGGGTCTGTCAGGACCAACACACAAAAGGAAATGGGACCTGTTTATAATTGTTTTGGGTTCAATCACGATCCCGAAGAGTCAATTCAACTCAGAAGATTGAAAGATCCCTTGACCGGGTGGTCAAAAGACCCCACTGAGGTAGGGGCACTGCGTCGAAAGTGCTCAAGGAAGAAATAGTCATGTACAATGACTACAATGAGAGAACAAGAAGATTCGGGAATCCAGGAAGAATTGAAGACTTATGGGATCAACAAGGAAAAGTTTGACATGGGAAAGAAGTTGTTTCAATTTCTGTGGCAACAAGTATGTTACGACTTGTAGGGTTAGCCAGAGGAAAATAATGCTTGCATGTTTGCAAGTGTTGTTGGTGATGTTGTTGCATAAGGAGGGAAGCAACAGAGAGCTAAAGTGTTGGTTATAAGTTTGATAAAATAAGCATGAAAGATTCTACTACTATCAGACTTTCAGGTAGTATAAAATTTATTAATGGCAGTCACACATGTATGAGTTTTTATTACTCTTTTTGCATAATTGTTGAATGGAAATTTAGGTAATAATTTCCTGAGCCAAATTTATTTTATAAAATCACATGATTATATTATTGAATGAATACCACTAGATGTAGTAAATGTTGGAGGCCTATATTAATTCAAATCTTTTAGCTTCTAAATGCACAGACTGACATAGTAGAATGTCATGTTAATTTGGTTTTGGGGTAACAACCAAAGATTTAAAAGATAATAATTTTTTGTAGGAATGAATGCCAGTAAGCTAGTCATGTATGAGGCCAGGACATGGTTGGATATGACAAGGTACAAATATGGAAAAATTATGAGCCACACAGGTACTAAAGGCTTCCTTATTTTAAATAAAACTTGGGATGCAACCTTTTTGCTAACACTAATGACCACCACCGAATTATATTCTTGGTGTAGTGTTCCGTTTGAAAAGGAAGGCATCCAATTAATTGGGAAGACAATAGGAAGTGTGTGGAGAATGTGTCAACACATTGGCCAGAATTCCAACTTATGGATGGTGAGATACATGATTGAGATAAAGATAATTATGTAATTCAATGCAAGGTGCGATGAATAAGTATGCATTGAGAATTGCACTCATGCATAATAAGTGACATAATTGTATACTAAATGCATTGATTGAAGGTGTTTTGTAAGTACATGCATATATATTATTGCACGGAAAAAATTGTTATGAATAGCTGAGATGTTGTTAACTCATGAAGTTGAGGACATTTCAGGGAGGTTTTAGACATTGAAACGGGAAAGTTGCAAGTCAAGTAGTCACATGAGCATTGACTACAGGAAATTTTCTTGTTCAGAAAAAGAAGTAATGAACTTACAGATAGTACTGTGAACATGCATATGCATAGAATGACGAGTCATTCTATTTTATTCAATTGTTGGGTAATTGTGATTGAATTGCTAGGTGTAGGAAATTCTAAGATCATTGCATAAGATTTTGTACATATTGCAATTCAATTATGATGTACAACAAATACTGACAATTTGTTGGCTGTATGCA
>ML844021.1:0-15932 GCA_009831015.1 Picea engelmannii | reverse complement strand
GCCATTCATCATGTTCATTAGCTTCATCAAAATTCATGGGTTCTATAACACTTGAAATGCTACTCATTAGGGCATAGTCTTTATACCTTTCAGGAAGCCGAATATGTCTTGAAGATCTTCTCAACTGATTATCTTCCTCCCCACTTTGTGAAGATCTGTCTTCACCTCTAGGTGAACTGTGACTGCTTGAATTATCCATATCACTGAGTCCTTCTTGTTTCTATTGTTGTTGTCGCTGCGGGGATGGCTGTTGTTGTGTGGGCTGTTGCTACTACTGCTCTTATTTAACTCCTTCATCAAGAAGTCTCTGCCATTCCTCATGACTGTTGTCGTCATGATTTCCTTCTTCCTGCTCATGGAAAAGTACATCTCTACTTGCAAATACTTTGTGAGTAGCAGGATCAAACAGTTTGTATGCTTTAAATTCAGAACAGTACCCAATGAAAATACATTTAGTGGCTTTAGCATCCAATTTCTTCCTATTCTCCTTTGGAATATGTGCAAAAAATTTACACCCAAATACTTTCAAATTATTAACTGCAGGTTTGGAACCATACAAGGCTTCGAAAGGAGTAACACTATCAAGACACCTTGTTGGACTTCTATTCTTTAAATAAACTGCAGTATTTATGGATTCAAGCCAAAATGCATTTGAGAGATTTTTACCTTTCATCATATTGCGTGCACACTCGACCAGAGTTCTGTTTTTCCTTTTGGCGACTCTGTTTTGTTGTGGAGTGCGAGGTACTGTAAACTTCTTTACTATTCCATTCTCTTTGCAATATTTGTTGAAGTCCCCTGATTTATACTCTCCCCCTTGATCTGAACGAAGGATTTTGATGGATTTTCCTGTCTGCTTTTCCACCATGGTTCTGAATTCCTTAAAATACTCGAAAACATCACTTTTCCGTCTAAGGAAGTAAACCCATGTGTATCTCGTGCAATCATCAATAAATAACAGAAAGTAAAATGCACCTCCTAAATACCTAGTCTGTATAGGCCCACAAACATCAGTATGCACAAGATCTAACACATCTCTCTTTTTCTTATCAGGATTAGAGGGGAATTCATCTCTGTACATCTTTCCTAATGCACATCCATCACAAACAACTTTCTCATTCTTTAACATGGGAAGTCCTTCAACCATATTCTTTTTCTGTAATAACAATAAATCAGGATGATTGATGTGTCCATACCTTTGATAACAAAGAATCTCTATTGGCATAGTGGCAGAAGTCAGTCCATGATGTTCTTTGTTGGTAAAATCAAGTTTGTATAGACCTCCTATTATGAATCCCATTGCAACAGTTCGGAAGTGGTCCAGCAGATCCTTTACTATGCAATAATTCTTGAAGAATTCAACCTTCAAGTTCTGATATGTAATGGTGGACACAGAGATCAAATTTTTCTTTATTCCTGGCACATACACCACATTGCGAATGTGACGAACAATACCATTCAGCAATGTCACAGGAATGTCTCCATATCCCTTGATCTGATGAGCGCGGTCATATCCAAGATATATGTTGGCACCATTCTGTGTTTCTTTGAAATTAGCATACCAATTTTTATTACAAGTCATATGTACTGATGCTTCGGAATCCACAAACTAGGCATCAGAATCATATGTTTCAGAAGATAAAGCAGCGTTAGACACAAACAGCCTAAGATCCCGTGAGTCAAAATTCGGGGGTTCATCAATATAATCATTAGCAATAAATAATCTGTGGTCTTGATTTGAAGATTTTTCTACATAATGACCTGAATGTGTTCTAGGTTTATTCCTAGCCTCATCACTTTTCTTCTTATGAAAGTCTTTAACCATATGTCCAGGTCGACCACAATAAAAAAAACTCTTTGACTCATTCCTATCAGATTGCATACCTTGATTTGGAGATTGTCTTCTCTCCGATGAACTGCCTCTCTGCCATGAACCGCCTCTCTGCCATGAACTGTCTCCTCTGCCTCTTACTCCTGATCTCTCTCTCGTAGATCTATTATTTGACCACAGTGCCAAATCTTTACTCCGAGGCTTCAGATTCCTGCACCACTCTTCCTCTTGCAGCAAGATACCTGTCAATTCTTCAAACGTAGGAGGTTTCTCCCTTACTGCAAGACCTGTTATGAACATATGATAATCTTCTAGCTTACCATTTAAGGTAATAGTCACTAGATCAGTGTTGGAAACAGTTTCCCCTATATTTACTAGCTTGTCTTTCACCTCTTTAATGCGACCCAAAAATGAACTAACAGATTCATTTCCATCCATCTTAATGCCTAACAATTTAGTTTTCAGGAACAAAATGCGATTTGTGTTGCTTGTTTCATATAATGATTTAAGAGTTGTCCATGTTTCAACAGAAGTTGTAGCTTCTCTAATATGTGTAATTATGCTATCTTTAACTGACATGCGCAACAATACCTTTGCCTTGTCTTGGATCTGTGCTGCTGTCGCACCTGCAGCTGCATCAGGTTTCAGTTCAGTTCCATTCACAATGTTCCAGACACCATAGCCCTCCATGAGCGTCTGCATCTTGAATTTCCAGTTAATGAAGTTCGAGTCATCTAGCTTGTTGGCTTCGTTGAGGTAGGTCTCTGCCAGTGCATTCGCCATCACTGCAAGATATTCTCTGCAAGTGAATCACCAAGGATATGCAACTTTCTGTCGAGTGTTGAGCAGTCCGTTGCTCTGCCTTTCGAATTCACCGATCCAACTATATTTCTATTGTCAACTTAAATCATGCATGCATCCACCTTTAAATCATACATGCATAAACTTATAACTCCCTCTTCACCTTTTTATATAAAAAGATATCCACTTTAAATAAAAAAAATACTTATAACTCCCTCTTCACCTTTTTATATAAAAGATATCCACTTTAAATTTAAAAAAATGAATAACTCCTTCCACCATTTTCACCTCACACTTTAGTAATAAAAAAATAACTCCTTCACAATAATAAAAAAAAAAAAATCAAATCGTGGCACCCTTTTTTTCAAAGCTCCCTAAAACTCACGCTCAAACGAAATGTATGAAGAAAAACAACAAACTCACGCTTTGATTGAATGCAACGACCACTCATGGGTAAATCTCAATCCATGACAATATGGAACAAATAATGGACGTCCGGAGTGGACTGCCTCCGACCTCCGTTTCCTCCTCTTTGGACGAGCAACCACTGTAATGCTACCAGCTCACGCTTTCGCTGCACTCCTCCCAATCTCGTGCTTCAATCTCACAACGAGTCTCACGCAGCAAAGAGATGGGGCATCTCTCTCTCCCATCGACTTTTGGACTGAGGGGAGTTCGCAGCTCTCGAGTACTCCGACTGCGGGAATGTCCAAATATTTCCGCACTGTAACGCTATCTTGGCCTGCGGGAATTTTTCCATTTTCTATGCGCGGAAGGCCGAGTAGTATGCCCCCGCACCCTACCAGAGGAGAGACCTACGAACTTCAAGAATTTTCGCATTTCTCCCTGTGGCTCTAATACCAAGATAAAATATACGAACGCTCACTTCTCTATTCATTAATGAAGACGGATTACATCTTTATATAGGAAAAGACTCTCCCGAGTTGGTTACATGCAAACCAAAGACGACTGGACTCTTAACTAAGAACTGACTCTTAACACATCTATAACTGACTCTTATAACTGGCGCTTACAACTGGAAATTGATCGAAACTACGAAGATTTCCAATGTTCATGACTTCATCAACTAGTCTTTGGAGGAAAGATAAGATACAAACTGTGAACAAAATGAGGAGGCAATACTCGAGCAGAAGAAATTTATTAACGTTATCTCAGCACTCGGCCAGAATCCTTACCACCCGGGTGCGGTTCCAAACGTAAATTATATATACTCTGACCATTTTCAACACAGAGCAATTAGAAATATTGTTTCTATGATGAGAATGTCACTGGCTTCAACAGTAGTAAAATATAATCTGAAATAATTGTTCATCTACCTCATATAAGATGCTAACTGCAAGGTCAAATAAACTTAGCTGCAAGAATTTGCCGACTGTAAAGGAATATGGAAAGGTTGCTTGTGGTAAATGAGGCACGGTGGAATTAATAAATTTCTGTAACGTGAGGTTCTGCACAAATAGCCTGTGATCAAATGGCAAGTGAAGGCTAGTTTTTATGGAAAGCACCTTCAACAAAAGTGGAAAACTGTTTCTCAAGCGACACAAGAATCTCAGAATCTGTATTGTTGATGGTACTACCTTAGCATCTGCTTTTATTTTGAATGCCATTCCAGAGAAAGGAACGTCCGAGGTACTTATTATTTCTCCGGGAGAATCCAAGGTGGGATCGGGTATAGCAAGGGTGCTTTGTGAACGTGGGGTTAGAATTAAGATTTTGGTTAACTCAGAAGAGAAAATAAAAAAATTAAATATGACAGTGCCTCAGGAATTTAGACATAACCTCTTCCATGTCACAAACTACCAGTCATGCATTACCTGCAAGACATGGATCATAGAAATATCGCTCAGTCGAGAAGATCATATGAAGGCACTCGTTTTATTCTGTTTCTTCCCTTTCCGATTCCAAATGTTCGTGACGACTGCACTTACGAGATCGTTCCTGCAATGAGTGTGCCCAAGAATCTTGAGAATCATCATGCCTGTGAGAACTAGTTTCCCAGAAGAGTTATGAGTGCATGGCATGTTGGAGGAATTGTGCATACACTAGAAGATTGGAGTCATCATGAATGTGATGATGTCATTGATAGCGCCAGCGTTACTCGAGTGTGGAAATCTATAATCAAACATGGTTTTATTCCTTTCAATTCGAACAAAGCCATATAAATACGTTTCAGTAGAGCAATTTTCTCAGAAATTCAAAGAGTTTCATGCAGCCCAGAATTTGAAAGAATAACTTTCTAAACCTTTCGATAAGTCCAAAGGTCACAAAACCGTCATGTCTTTCAGAAAATACTCACTTAGAAAACGGAAATCAAAGCATGCACGAAAAAGTGAAATAACAAAAAAAAAAATTGTTTAGAGAATGAAGGCGGTTCCAAATCGTTAAGCTTCAACCTGTTAATTAAAATGCATCCCTAACTGATTGAACTTCCCAGGAAAATAGTATTAAAAAAACAGCACACAGCTTGAAGGGGGAGAAAAATATTTGAGAGGTATGTTTGGATCACCATTCATCCTTTATACATTCAACAGACGAAATCATTGGAAGAGGGGACCTTTGTGAAGTAGTAAAGGGGATGAAGTGAGGATGAGCTTTGCTAGTCTTTATAAGGTGAATAATTTACTTGTTAGCTTGTTGCATTTAGGCTTGATTTTATTTGACAAGTTTTTGATATGCAGTTTCTCACCTTGTGTTATCACTATCATTGCTCCATTTCATTTTGGCTCAACGCTCTTCTTTCTTTTGCTCTTGATATTTCTATTGTAACTTTCTTCTAGAAAGGCTAAATATATAGATTTGAAAATTCCAAAAAATTTAAGAAAGAATTGTATGGGGAACATTTTTAATTACGTTCTGAAAATGTTTCTTTACTCATTTTCTTTTAAATCTTAATTTTCTTCATTTTTTTTTAATCCAACAAAAATTAAAAAAATAAAAATAAAGTAAAATCAACTAATGGATCTATTACTTTTGTAGAGTTGTGTTTATAAGTCTTTTCATTTTGTTTTTGAAAATGTTTTTTTATTATTTTTTTTTAAATTTCAATTTTCTTCATTTTTTTCTTAATTCAACACTTAAAATTTTTAAAAAGAAAATAAAGTAAAATAAACTAATGGATCTATTACTTAAAATAAAGTAAAATAAACTAATGGATCTATTACTTTTGTAGAGTTGTGTATATAATTCCTTTCATTTTGTTTGTATTAGTCACTTTAGTTCTAATAGGCAAAAACTTTTGTTTACTTTCTTTATTAATTTTGTTTATTTTAGTTCCTTTATTATTTATTACATTCCAACTTTTAAAAAAAATTAAAAAATATTACATCACTACAGTGTTAATATAATTTATTTTAATCTCTAAACTAATTTCTTGTTTAATAAACTTTTCTTTTAATTCACTAATTTTAGCACTAACTTATTTACATTAACTCTTCATTAGTTTTTCTCTAGTTTCTTTCTTACAAAGGAAGTACAAAAAATATTTTTAAGTTAGAGTTTTTCTTGTACATTTTTTTCTTGAGTCATTTAATTTCTTTTGAGTTTGGATTTAACTTTGTTATCTCTACTTTATGAACTCGTACACAAAAGCATAAAAATCAAATATTTTTTAAAAGGAAAATACAAAGCAAAATAATTGCATGCATAGACTCTAGGTTAGAGGAGATTTAGCCTAGAGTTTGATGTGCTTTCTTGTCGGGGCTCTAAACCTAGGGTGGCATTCCCGTCTCTTCCCAACTAAATTCACGGGCGGTCGATATGTTGGTGTTAGAAACTCTCTAGTCCCTTGACATCAACACCTGTGTTAGGTCCTCATCCCCCCAAGCGAAGACCTGCCCCCCTACCCAACATCCTCCTATTGCAGAGAGCTTGCAATAGGTAAATCTAGCCATTTCACCATTGACTTGTAGCCTAGTGAAACACAATAGTTTTGTTGCACTATCTGGGAAGGAAGTGTCGACCAATGACATTGGTAGAGGGGTTGGAGGTTCAACATGCACGATAAAATTACAGTGAGGAGAGGGAACATGGACATAACATCCATCCATGTGAATCTCACAAATGCTCGAGTGACAAGAAGACATGCGATGGACCTATAGATCCCATTGGACAAAATAACTTCATGGAGGAGGTTAGTATCGTAACCCTGTTTATTTGCTTCATCGTTATATATTTATTTTGTATTATGTGTATTGTACGCACATGGGCAGACCCAGGGTTCAACGCTTCAACAACACACAAACAAAACCCTAACTATCGACCCTTTTGGTAACACCTGCGAAGCAGATGAAGTCTCACCCAAGGTAGAGGCAGGGGGAGTTGCAAAACTCAGGTGTTTACAACCAAGTTGGGAAACAGATATGTGATTACAACACTTAACACAACACTTAGCCAACAATATTCCTTATATTATGATTCTCATTCACATCGTAGATCAATCCTTATTACATATCAGCGTAGTAAAAATCAATATTAAGCCCTTAGAACCTCTTAGCACATATCATTAGCTCATACCTAGCATTTATTTACACCATTAACCATTAATCTTGTAACATCTCCAGCCACCAACAGGCCAAGCAATGCCACTACTCCAAGGCTTCACTTAGCTCTGATACCAAACTGTATCATCCCCGACCAACACAGAGACTGGGTAATGTTACCACTGTGGAATATACACTTATATAATATATGTATTTTAATAAAAATTAAACACATAACACAATAATCACATAATTACTGCTACCATATAGAATCAATGGAATTAACAGTAGTTCATATACGCAACAGGATACATGATAATATTCAAGCATCACAGACATGTATAACATATAAATTAAGCACAGACTGATAGTTATCTTTTCAATTGGAGTAACACCACCAACTACGTGAAAACCTTCCATGAACCTCCCATCCATAGACCACGCTGCTCATCACGCTCAGCAGTGCGTCACCCCTGAGCTGGGACTAAGATCCACCCAGGGCAAGGGAATCCTAGACTAGGCTGAGGTTACATGAAACTGCACAATGGAACCAGAAGGATTCTCTCTTGGAGCCTTCTTACGCCCACTACTCATGGACTCTCATTCCCCACATGCCTGTTCCACCCGGGAGTATACACCTTCACTATCACACAATCCATTGGTTGCTTCACCTCCCTCTCAGGGTCTGGACAACAGGCCGGATCAGGAATTCTCAGAGCTCCGTAGCTGGTGCTAGACTCTGTCTAGGAGAAAACCACTTCACAACAAACTCTCTCACTTGGAGAGAGCTTCTCACATGCTTGAAAACCTGTCTCTTCAACCACGGGCCTAACAACCTACTTCTTCAACTAGTTTCAACTCAATTCTCGCAAGGTGAGGACAACAACCACTAGTCAATACAACTCAGGAAAACAGAAGGCAACAACCCAAAATGGTTAAGATACGAACTCAGATCTGCAAGGAAATGTGTGGCCACAATAGCCAATAGTTATGACACAACACGACTCAGACATTTACAGGGTGCTCGGACTTCACATGAGACACGACTCATTCTACGGTTTTGCCACTGGTTTCAAGGTACATGACATGGAGTCAACGCAAAGTTTGATCAAAGAGCTAAATGGAATTCATGAAGGATGGGGAATGGAAAAGCGACTCAGGTCGAGGATGGAATAATGACCGAACGAACAACCTTCCCATGAGGGCTTCCTTCCCTGTGTGTGGTTAAGAAAATAGAGACGCAGAGGAAAAGCGGGTTCAAACTGGGCATCCCAGTGAACTCAGGCGGAGGATGACAGAATGACAGAACAAACCCCCCAACACGACTGACTTCTTCAACTTTAACTGCATGCGCCCAGGTTGACACCTGTCTTCCTGGAGCTGCATGCAATCCATTTAGCATACGTTTCCTTTACAAGAACTTAGGACACCACTCAACATGTCCACCTTAGCCTTCAGGAAATAATAATAATAAATTATTATCCCCTTTAAAGGTAATCCCCCTAGATTATCCCCCAGGCCCACACACTTAGCCTCCTCTGTTACCCAACCATGTGGAAGCTTATTCCCCCATCACTTTTTTTCGTGGTTGGTCTGCTCGCAACAATGTTTATATTTTATTAATGATCTGCATCATTACATATCTCTCTGGCCTAATCACCAAATAACCCTCCTAGCTTATTATAACTCGCCTCACCAAGCTACAAAACATGTTTACAATACATAATATAACTGGACTCATCCTTGAGGATATTACAATCCCCTCCCCTTATTTTTTCACTGCCCTTACTCAGTCTCCTCCCCTTTACTCAGTCTCCTAAGGGTCTCAACCCTTCTGTTTCTATGATGAGAATGTCACTGGCCTCAATAGTAGTAAAATACAATCTGAAATAATTGTTCATCTACCTCATATAAGATGCTAACTGCAAGGTCAAATAAACCTGGCTGCAATAATTTTCCGACTGTAAAGGAATATGGACAGGTTGCTTGTGGTAAATGAGGCATGATGGAATTAATAAATTTTTGTAACGTGAGGTTCTGCACAAATAGCATGTGATCAAATGGAAAGTGAAGGCTAGTTTTTATAGAAAGCACCTTCAAAGAAGCTTCACCATCATTATTTATACCAACAAGTAATTCTTTTTCCTCTCCTGCTCGAACCGTTTTATGAAAATTCTTGGGGAAAAAACAAACTGTATCTACTCCAGGTGTCGTTCTAAGGACTTCAACGAAAGTGGAAAACTGTTTCTCAAGCGACACAAGACTCTCAGAATCTGTATTGTTGATGGTACTACCTTAGCATCTGCTTTTATTTTGAATGTCATTCCAGAGAAAGGGACGTCCAAGGTACTTATTATTTCTCCGAGAGAATACAAGGTGGGATCGGGTATGGCAAGGGTGCTTTGTGAACGTGGGGTTAGAATTAAGATTTTGGTTAACTCAGAAGAGAAAATCAAAAAAATAAATATGATAGTGCCTCAGGAATTTAGACATAACCTCTTCCATGTCACAAACTACCAGTCATGCATTACCTGCAAGACATGGATCGTAGAAAGACCACTCAGTCGAGAAGATCATATGAAGGCACTCATTTTATTCTGTTTCGTCCCTTTCTAATTCCAAATGTTCGTGACGACTGCACTTACGAGATCGTTCCTGCAATGAGTGTGCCCAAGAATCTTGAGAATCATCATGATTGTGAGAATGGGTTGCCCAGAAGAGTTATGAGTGCATGGCATGTTGGAGGAATTGTGCATACACTAGATGATTGGAGTCATCATGAATGTGATGATGTCATTGATAGCGCCAGCATTACTCGAGTGTGGAAAGCTATAATCAAACATGGTTTTATTCCTTTCAATTCGAACAAAGCCATATAAATACGTTTCAATAGAGCAATTTTCTCAGAAATTCAAAGTGTTTCATGCTACCCTGAATTTGAAAGAATAACTTTCTAAACCTTTCGAGAAGTCCAAAGGTCACAAAACCGTCATGTCTTTCAGAAAATACTCACTTAGAAAACGGAAATCAAAGCATGCGCAAAAAAGTGAAATAACAAAAAAAAAATTGTTTAACGAATGAAGGCGGTTCCAAATCGTTAAGCTTCAACCTGTTAATTAAAATGCATCCCTAACTACTTGAACTTCCTAGGAAAATAGTATAAAAAAAACAGCGCACAGCTTGAAGAGGGAGAAAAATATTTGAGAGGTATGTTTGGATCACCATTCATCCTTTATACATTCAACAGGGATCGACGAAATCATTGGAAGCAGGGAGTCTTGTGAAGTAGTAAAGGGGATGAAGTGAGGATGAGATTTGTTGGTCTTCATAAGGTGAATAATTTACTTGTTAGCTTTTTCATTTAAGCTTGATTTTATTTGACAAGTTTTTGATATGCAGTTTCTCACTTTGTGTTATCACCATCATTGCTCCATTTCATTTTGGCTCAACGCTCTTCTTTCTTTTGTTCTTAGTCTTTCTATTGTAACTTTGTTCTAGAAAGACTAAATACATAGACTTGAAAATTCCAAAAAAATTAAGAAAGAATTGTATGGGGAACATTTTTAATTACGTTCTGAAAATGTTTCTTTACTCATTTTCTTTTAAATCTTAATTTTCTTCATCTTTTTTTTAATCCAACACTTAAAACTTAAAAATAAAAAATAAATTAAAATCAACTAATGGATCTATTACTTTTGTAGAGTTGTGTATATAAGTCCTTTCATTTTGTTTTTGAAAATGTTTCTTTATTATTATTTTTTTTAATTTCAATTTTCTTCATTTTTTTTCTTAATTCAACACTTAAAATTTTAAAAAAGAAAATAAAGTAAAATAAACTAATAGATCTATTACTTAAAATAAAGTAAAATAAACTAATTATCTATTACTTTTGTAGAGTTGTGTATATAATTCCTTTTATTTTGTTTGTATTAGTCACTTTAGTTTTAATAGGCAAAAACTTTTGTTTACTTTCTTTATTAATTTTATTTGTTTTAGTTACTTTATTATTTATTACATTCTAACTTTTAAAGAAGATTAAAAAGTATTACATCACTACAGTGTTAATATAACTTATTTTAATCTCTAAACTAATTTCTTGTTTAATAAACTTTTCTTTTAATTCACTCACTTTAGCACTAACTTATTTACATTAACTCTTCATCCGTTTTGCTCTAGTTTCTTTCTTACAAAGTAAGTACAAAAAATATTTTTAAATTAGAGTTTTTCTTATACATTTTTTTCTTGAGTCATTTAATTTCTTTTGAGTTTGGATTTAACTTTGTTATCTCTACTTTATGAACTCGTACACAAAAGCATAAAAAACAAATATTTTTTAAAAGGAAAATATAAAGCAAAATAATTTCATGCTTAAACTCTAGGTTAGAGGAGATTTAGCCTAGAGTTTGATCTGCTTTCTTGTTGGGGCTCTAAACCTAGGGTGACATTCCCATCTCTTCCCGCCTAGCCTCACATGCGGTCGATATGTTGGTGTTAGAAACTCTCTAGTCCCTTGACATCAACACCTGTGTTAGGTCCTCATCCCCCCAAGTGAAGGTCTGCCCCCCTACCCAACATCCTCCTATTGCAGAGAGCTTGCAATAGGTAAATCTAGCCATTTCATCATTGACTTGTAGCCTAGTGAAACACAATAGTTTTGTTGCACTATCTGGGAAGGAAGTTTCGACCAATGACATTGGTAGAGGGGTTGGAGGTTCAACATGCACGATAAAATTACAGTGAGGAGAGGGAACATGGACATAACATCCATCCATGTGAATCTCACAAATGCTCGAGCGATGGGAAGACATCCTATGGACCTATAGATCCCATTGGACAACATAACTTCATGGAGGAGGTTAGTATCGTAACCCTGTTTATTTTATTAATCGTTATATATTTATTTTGTATTATGTGTATTGTAGGCACATGGGCAGACCCAGGGTTCAACGCTTCAACAACACACCAACAAAACCCTAACTACCGGCGCTTTCGGTAACACCTGCGAAGCAGATGAAGTCTCACCCGAGGTAAAGGCAAGGGGGGTTGCAGAACTCAGGTGTCTACAACCAAGCTGGGAAACAGATATGTGATTACAACACTTAACACAACACTTAGCCAACAATATTCCTTATATTATGATTCTCATTCACATCGTAGATCAAACCTTATTACAGATTAGCGCAGTAAAAATCAAGATTAAGCCCTTAGAACCTCTTAGCACATATCATTAGCTCATACCTAGCATTTATTTACACCATTAACCATTAAGCTTGTAACATCTCCAGCCACCAATAGGCCAAGCAATGCCACTACCCCAAGGCTTCACTTAGCTCCGATACCAAACTGTATCATCCCCGACCAACACAGAGACTGGGTAATGTTATGGAAAATACACTTATATAATATATGTATTTTAATGAAAATTAAACACATAATATAATAATCACATAATTACTGCTACCATATAGAATCAATGGAATTAACAGTAGTTCATATATGCAACAGGATACATGATAATATTCAAGCATCACATACATACATAACATATAAATTAAGCACAGACTGATAGTTATCTTTTCAATTGGAGTAGCACCACCAACTTCGTGAAGACCTTCCATGAACCTCCCATCCATAGACCACGCTGCTCATCACGCTTAGCAGTGGGTCACCCCCGAGCTGGGACTAAGCTCCACCCAGGGCAAGGGAATCCTAGACTAGGTCGAGGTTACATGAAACTGCACAATGCAACTAGAAGGATTCTCTCTTGGAGCCTTCTTACGCCCACTACTCACTGACTCTCATTCCCCACATGCCTGTTCCAGCCGGGAGTATAAACCTTCACTATCACACAATCCATTGGCTACTTCACCTCCCTCTCAGGGTCTCAACAGCAGGCCAGATCAGGAATTCTCAGAGCTCCGTAGCTGGTGCTAGACTCTGTCTAGGTGAAAACCACTTCACAACAAACTCTCTCACTTGGAGAGAGCTTCTCACAGTCTTGAAAACCTGTCTCTTCAACCACGGGCCTAACAACCCACTTCTTCAACTAGTTTCAACTCAATTCCCGCAAGGTGAGGACAACAACCACTAGTCAATACAACTCAGGAAAACAGAAGGAAACAACCCAAAATGGTTAAGATACAAACTCGGCTCTGCAAGGAAATGTGTGGCCACAATAGTCAACAGTTATGACACAACACGACTCATACATTTACAAGGTTCTCAGACTTCACATGAGACACAGCTCAGTCTATGAGTTTGCCACTGGTTTCAGGGTGCGTGACATGGAGTCAACGTAGAGTTCGATCAAAGAGCTAAATGGAATTCACGAAGGATGGGGAATGGAAAAGTGACTCAGTTCGAGGATGGAATAATGACCAAACGAAAAACCTTCCCATGAGGGCTTCCTTCCCTGTGTGTGGTTAAGAAAATAGAGACGCAGAGGAAAATCGGGTTCAAACTGGGCATCCCAGCGAACTCAGGCGGAGGATGACAGAATGACAGAACAAACCCCCCAACACGACTGACTTCTTCAGCTTTAACTACATGCACCCAGTTCGACACCTGTCTTCCTGGAGCTGCATGCAATCCATTTAGCATATGTTCCCTTTATAGGAACTTAGGACACCACTCAACATGTCCACCTTAGCCTTCAAGAAATAATAATAATAAATTACTATCCCCTTTAGAGGTAAGCCCCTAGGCCCACACACTTAGCCTCCTCCATTACCCAACCTTGTGGAATCTTAGTCCCCCATCACTCTTTCTTCATGGTCGGTCTGCTCACAACAATGTTTATATTTTATTAATGATCTACATCATTACATATACAAAATCAGGCTCCTGGCCTTTAACACCTAGTCTCTCTAGCCTAATCACCAAATAAGCCTCCTAGCTAATTATAACTCACCTCACCGGGATACAAAACATGTTTACAATACATAATATAACTAGGCTCATCCTTGAGCATATTACAATCCCCTCCCCTTATTTTTGCATTGTCCTTAGTGCAACTTTTACACAGCATCAACAAGATTTCCAAAATATTCAAAAATATGCGGGTATTCTGCCCGAATAGCATCCTCATTCTCCCATGTCACGTCCTCGGGACTGTACTAGTTCCACTGGACTTTTACAAGCCTTATGGATCGATTCCAGAGTTGTTTTCTCTTTTGGGTCCAATATGTGCATAGGATGCACTTACAAGACACCTTCTTGCTCCATTTGAATCACATTCCAATCAATAGCATGATTAACATCAGGTATAAATTTCTTAAGAAATGAAACATAAAACACATTATGTACAGTCACGGATGCAGGTAATGCAAGAATGTATGCAATGTATATATATGTATATACAGGAAATTCTAATAACATTATAACCTGTATACAAGATATACAACATACAATAAATAAAGAATTATGCTTATCTTTTGATTGAGAAGGCCTTCCACCCCTGAGCAGGGCTATGAATCTATCGGGGCAATGTCTTCCCAAGATAGACACAGTCCACAATCCATATCTACATGGTTGTTGGGCACCAAATCGGGCTATCTTTCTGCTGCATTTCCATTACCTTTTTGACCTTTTTTCACTTATTTACCTATGTTTACTATGCTAAACCTGTGAGGTAAATACCCCTACCTTGCCTATTGAAATATTTTATTAATAAAGTAAAGTCGCGGAGTTTTTCCTATTCACAACACTAAAACGAATGTTTGACCGCATCTTCTGGAGAACAGGACCAGAGCTTCATCCCGCAGCAGATCCACTCTTCACAACAACAACCAAGCCATAAAGAGGTCGTGCAACTGGAGTCGTAGATCCGTGAACCATCTTGGGCATTTTGTTGATCCTTTCCATCTGGTACTGGTGTCATTCCAACTAATGTATATTTTAGGGGATACGGTTACCATGTTTTGGGGAAAAAGGTTGTTCTCCCTTTTGATGTATAAAAGACAGTTTATTCCTGTAACGGGGGATGTCCCCATTGAGATTGTAATAACCTTTTTCATATTTATAAAACACTATTTTGTTGTCTTCATCTTCGCTGTGACCAACACATCCCTGATCAGAGAGATGGGCCCGCTCTTCTGATCAGGTGATGCATCTTCCTGTGTGTGTTATTTATCAATTTATGCTTGTTGTTACAGTGTTATTTATCACTTTATGCTTGTTGTTACAGTGTGTGATTCTTATGAGTACTTTTCTGAAGTTGTAGTTAATCTAGTTGACAGTAATGTTTTGAATCTTAATCATGAACCCTTGGCCAGAATGAATTGTACTCGTGCCCCTGCATATACCTTGCACGTTTCCTTGAAAGGATACACACCCAGATTGATAAATTAATGTAGGAAAAGGGTTAATAAATCGTTCATACCTAGACACCAACAATGGTCTAGGCCAAGGTACCAAACCTTGGTAGCACTCCAACCAACGGTCTCTCTTCCCCACTTTCCTATCCCACCCCAGGAGTGTGCACCTTCACTATCACACAATCCATTATTTTCTACACCTCCCTTTCCTTAGGCTTCAACAACATGTTGACTCAGGAAGTCTCAGAGCACCGTGGCTCCTGGAGTTCCAACTACCCTCAGAGATTTCCAATCAACATCTTCCCCGAGCTACTCTTTGTAGTCAACATTCTAACTTTAATCAACACCATCTCATCAGCATCACCCACATGAAGTTATCATGAGAAAACATAAAAGAATTCATTTAGGAACTCCAATTAGTTCAAAAGGGAATTCAACTTTTTCCCCAAAACATGAAATTCTATTTCATAATTCATCTTGGTTGTT
>ML844020.1:6504-38069 GCA_009831015.1 Picea engelmannii | reverse complement strand
GTTGGTAGAAATTAATTCAACCAACAACAAACTCACGGGTTTATTTTTGTTTTACCTAAAGCGTTTTAGGTAAAGCGAAGGAAACTGAGCATTCTTGGGAAACATTTATTGTTCTTTTGAGGTGTTTTAAGCTAATATCCAAGGTATAATTAGCTTTCTAACTGAGCACGTTGTTTTAGAATTTTCATGTATTTGAAGCGGAAATTGGTGAGAACGAAGGATAGATGACAAAATTATAATAGTGTATTGCCCAACATCGGCGTATAAAAATGAATCCCGAAAGCATGATTCCTATGGAGAAATTTGTTGGAGATGAAATGCATGATCTTTGAAATGCGGAGGATTCAACAATTGCTTATCGAAAATTTAATGGCTAGGCTCTGTGGTGGGATATGGACGAGGGTTTCCACAGGTGCAGACCAGAGTTCCGGTCAATATCGAGTCTAGGTATTCTCAAGGTTCCGAAGTACGGAGGACGTGGCACCAAAACTGACAATGCAAGAGGAGAGGATAGCTTGGATTACTCAATTGACCCTCTAGAGGGACAGTCGATCTGGACGAGCCTACTTCCACGCGCTCAAGGAAATCCTGTGGGTGCATGGAGGAGGTACCTGTGGGGGTTTGTATAGGGAAGGACTAGGGTTCTCGTCGATATCGAGCTAAGGTATCCTCAAGGTTCCAAAGGATGTGACACCATGGCAATGGAAGAGGAGGGCTTGGATTACTCCACTGATCCGTTGGAGGGACAATCGATCTGGACAAGATCACTTCCGCGCACATCGAGGGGGTACATCTACTCCTTACATTCATTGGAGGAGGACACAATGAACATCCTCATTGAGTTGGCATATGGGATATCAAATATCGATTTCAGAGTGGAAGCTATGTTGGAGATGAGGGCGTAGGACTATGGTATTGTTTTCTTTGAGAGCATTAATGCTACCCCAATCATACCATATGTGAAATACATTAGAGAGAATATTGCAAATCTAGGTCGACTAGAGATTTTACTCGACTTAACTCATGTAATGATACCAATGATATGAACTTGGGATCCTACTTTGGAGGGAGAAAATCCACCCAAGAGATGAAAATGTATTAAAAAGATGGAGGAGTTGGTAAGCTTGAACTAGTCTCAATGATGTGATGGAATTGGAAGAATGCTTTGTTGTTAGCATGATTCTTGGTAGGAAGACGAACATGGACACTCTTAAGGAGTGGAAAAAGCAAATTTTGAACCTATGGTAGGATGCCTTCCTTTCATTATGACTTTGGAAAAAGGATGGTTAGTGTGGGTTTTCAAATTGATGGCCGAGGTAAACAATATCTTACATAGTAGATGGAAGTGGCGTTCCCAAAAGTTATTTATGAAAAAATAACATGTGGATTTCGATGCTAGAACAACTCATGTTGATATCCTGGATTCACATTTCGGGTCTTCTTCTTGTTTTATGGTTTGAGGATGTGTTTTAAGCTACTGGGAATGCCCTTGACTTGTACTATGAAGCTTACTACTTATACAATATCGAGTAGTATGGAGTGGCAAGGATATTAGTGGGCTTAGAGACAAACAAGGTATTGGCAGAGGAAAATGGTCATTAAGTATGGGGAAGACCTTTACCAACTCACTTTGGACTATCAATACATTCACTTTAAGTGTCAACGTGAATCCTTTTGTTATCCCTCTAGAAACATAGGCATAACCATTGACCTTTACGTTTATAGCTCTGATTTCAAAAGAGGATAACCCAACATATTTTGAAAACTTAGGCCAATATTCTTATGCAATTCTATCTAAAAAATTATCTCAAAAGTCATTGTCATAAGACTTAAAAGGGTATTACAAAAACAAATTTCTAGAGAGTATTTTAGGTTTTTAGAAGGAAGACAAAATCACGAGGTAGATAGCATAAGAAATCCTTCATTCTATCAAGGTTAGAAGTCAAAGAGAATTGGTCATCAAAGTGAACCTCTCTAAAGCCTACGATAGAGTAAGTTGGCTTTACCTAAAATTGATTCTTATTTACTTGGGTTTGTGTCCTCAATTTGTGGTTTGGGTGATGAGTTGCATTACCTCAGTGTCCTTTTCCATATTAATCAATGGGGTTGCATCCCTTTTCTTCAGACCAAGTAGGGGCCTAAGGTAGGATTTCCCCTTATCCCCTCTTCTTTTCCTTGTCATAGTTGAAGGTTTGAGTTGGTTGATAACAAAGACTATAGAAAATGGTAGTTTCAAAGGGATATGCATTGGTCCAACATATACAACATAGCACACCTTTTATTTGTGGATGATATTTTGATTTTTTGTGAAGGTACCCGAAGTATCTAGTGGAGAAATTGAAAACAATTTTGGATTTATTTTGTAAAGCTATTGGCATGGTTACAAATTTTGACAAATCCACTATTTCCATGCAAGGCATCACTGAACAAGAACATGGCCAATTCTTATGATTGTTCCTTTACTAGGTGATTAATTTAGACCAGGAATTAAAGTAATTGGGTTTCCAATTAAAACCTAATTTGTATAAAAAGGGTGTCTGGAAATCAATCATTGCCAATGTGGTAAAGAGATTGAATACCTAGTGTAATCAAGGGCTCTCTTGAGGGGCCATATTGATTCTTGTTAAGGTTGTATTAGAAGCAATACCAATTTATTGGATTTCATTGGTGTGGGTTCCAAAAGGTGTGTTGGAAACTATGAGGAAATTGTGCTACAATTTTATTTGGTCAGTGGACCAAAAAAATAAAGGTCTTGTATTGGCTTCATGGAAAAAAATCACTTTTCCAAAGGCTAGTGGAGGACGGGGGATAAAAAACCCCTTTCTCTTCTCCAAATATCTAGCCACAAAAATATTTGGAGGATATTACAATAAAAATGAATGTGGGTCCAAGTAATTAGTGAAAAATGTATTTCCCCGACTACAATAGAAGATTTGGTAAGAAACCTAGATAAACAACTACATATTACCTCAATCATTTGGAAAGTGGTTAATTCAATAGTTCATTTGGTAGGTAATTCGTTGATTTGGAAGGTGGATAGAGATGAACAAATTCAAATTGGCTTTGATCCTTGGATAACCAGTAAAGGTTTGCATAGATTACCTCATTGGTTGATTCAAGATCTCATCAGTAAAGGATTTTACATGCTTAGACAAATTGTAAACTAGGAGCTTGGTCTAAAAGTTGGCAACAATAATGGCTAGGATTGAGAGAAGAATTTGCTGAACACTAGAAGAGTTATATAGATATTTTAAACGATAATAATGTCAAAATTTGAAAAGATGACGATTAGTTGATTTGGTCACTCAATCCCACTAGAACAAGTGTGCCTAAGCTAGGATATAGAGAACTCGTTGAGGAAGGTCTAGAGGGACATTAGGCTTGGTGGCGGAGAATTATATAGAAACTAAAGTGTCCCTCCAGAAATAAGATCTTCATGTGGCCGATTTTAAACAATAAGGCTCCTACATGGGAGGTTCTTTAGGAAAATAACTTTAATGGCCCAGATTGGTGCAACTTATGCAAAAAAGAAGGTGAAACCATTGAACATCTAATTATGACCTGTCCCTTTACTAAAGAGGTTTGCAAAGAAGTGGAAAGCATGGTAGGACTACAAAATGTATGGGAACGAGGAGATATAGAAGAAACCTTCAGATCTTGGTATTCCAAAAAGGACTCCAAGAAGATAAAAAAATCTACACTTGAACATAGCTTGGTGAGTGTGGATAGCTAGGAATCTGAGCTTATTTGAAAGAAATGAGACCCTCTCTCTCAAATGTGCGATTTGGTTTGTCAATATCTTAAATTCTTACCCACATGAGGAGGAAAAACAATCCAAACATGAAATCAAAGAAGAAGTAATAAGCAAGGATCTTCCTTGGGAATACTTTGATGGAGATTCCCAAGGAAATCCTCCCAAAGGAGGTGTGGGAGGAATTTGTATCTCTCTTCCACTCACCACATATCCGTCAAAGCGGGTATTGTCTAGGAAACTGATAACTTATGTGAATTGATGACACTTAAATTAGTTCTTCAGGTAGCCCAAGAACATAGGGTCCAACAAATTCAAATTTTAGGTGATTCTCTCTTGGTCATCAAATGGACTAGAATGGAAGCTCAAATAATAAATTCCACCTTACAACCACTTTATGATATCTCTTTGTCTCACATATACGAGGACATGAACAACACAATGGATGGCCTTTCAAATGCTAGATTAGGATTAGAGAAAGGGACTTGGAGCACTTCCATACTAGAGTATGAACACTCCACATACTACAGGATGGCCACTCGAGAGACTTAATACATGAATCTTGGATATAATGAAACACTCTTATTTATTTTGAATGAGTGCTCATTATAAGGTAATTATGTAATTTTTTTGGAAAACAAACATCTCATTGTTATATATACAATGAGAGGCAGCTGGTCTCATGGACTGCGGCTCATAACTGAGGTCATATGAGCCACCAATTATGACCATAGGCCTCATACCTCAAGCCCGATATTTTTTGGCCTGCTTTCCACTCTCCGACGATCGAAGGTTTCTTGTTGCCATGTTTTTTTGTCAGGTTGTGAAGGTTAAGCCCACGTGATTTTGTAGAGGCTCATAATTATTCTAATGGAAACCTATGATGATGTCGTGGATTACTTACTAGATCTGGGCGAATTGTTACCCTAGATAGGGACAACTGGCAACCCCACACACTCCTACCTGATACAACTGACTGAGGTGGATTTGTCAGATGCTCGTGGCGATTTCTTCTCGTAGTTATCAGGGGTAACTAGTTTTTACTCTGGGTCAAAACCATAAGCACTTTCTTGGTCGGGAGGGGAATCTAGGGCTGGTGAGGTTTTGACTTCCAGGGATTTCGCAAACTACAATCTATATTCATGCTCCGTTTCTTGGTGCAGTCCTCCTCCTTTGGTCCCTGAGGACACTTTATCCCCTATTCACTATGGGTTTCCCCCTTCATCTCCCTTGACAAACTTCTCATGGTCATTCTCGGATACCATAGTCATTGTGATCCCTTCCCTAAATCAAGGGGAGCCAATGGGTTTCTCTGAGGTCACTTCAGAAGTGATACTAGAGGGTTCGAATCTAGGACCTGCAAATTGGTTATCATTGGATCAGGGTCCAACCTCAGACTTCTATTATCCTTATGCAAATCAAGGCTTCTTCCTAGAACAAAGAGATGTGTCAGTGGAAGGGTTTGTGGACTCCAACTTACGACCCTAAAATTCAAATGGGTGGGATTCTGTCTTATGCGGGGAGCCTAGAATTAACACATAGTTGATTATGGACCAAGGTTTGTCAAGAGATTTAGATCCAAGGCGAAGGAAACAAAATAAGTGTATTGGGTCGTCCAAGGAAAACCCTAACTTCATACTTGGATATCACCTAACTATGTCTGGGGTGGTAGAGATGGGTGATAAAACCATAGTTGGGAAAACTTATGGTCTCCAATTCAGTGAGAAGTCTCTCAAGGCTTAGGTTGAGACAAACTAGGGTGTGTCATACAATCCTCCACCCAGAGTTAGTCGACTCTCCAGGGGTTGGTTCATGATTATTTTCTCGGAGCCGATACAGGCTATGGCCGTTCTTCAAAAAAGTTGGTGAATAGATTCTTCGCTGGTCCTAATTAAGTTATGGAACCCCACATTTGATGCAACAAGTGAGAGACTGGACTCCATCCCAATATGGGTTTGACTTCTGGGTCTCCTTCCACACCTTTGATAAGAAAAATGATTCCAAGCAATTGAGAACTTTCTAGGGGAGTTTTTGGTAGATGATATGGGATTCTTATAATTAAGAGAGATGTCGGTGGAAAGGATTCTAGTTTTATTAAATATTAGAGAAGGGCTTCAATAATTCCTTAATCTAATAGATTTGGGAAGGACTAGGGTTCTAATCCTAGACTATGAAGGGGTGCCCTTTCGATGTAGGAGGTGCCATGAGTATGGGAATATTGTTAAGGAATGAAAGAATTCCATGAGGGGGCACACGAACAATCGAACATCCATAGAGAACATAACAAGACTAGGGTGTCAAGAGAATTTAGGTGTCATCTCTCCCTCTTTGGGGTTGGCTTCGGTGGATACTTCGTCTTATGTCCCAGTAGAGTCTCCGAATTGTTTAGTTGATGGGTCGAATATCCAAGGGGGATGGATTGACCTTCGTACTAGTCACGAGGGAATCAACGAGTTCTGAGATATGTGAGGAGGCAACTACACAACACTTGATCGACAATTTTTTGGGTATGCATCTCTCTATTTCCTGTCTAGTAAATGGATTGATTAAAGATTTCAATTTTTTTATGGTGGATTGTAACCACTCTCTCTGGAATCTACCTTTTCCAAATAATTCAGATTTAAATCCTTTCTCCAAGCCCCTGCACCCTCCTTTTCCGTCCCTCGTCGACTGTTCTCTTCTTCCAGACTCACCGCCTGGATCCCTAGTTTCCTGGGCATCTAAGGAATCTTCATCTGACGGGTTCGAGGACTCAACTATTCATTTCAAACTCCATAACATATCAGTTTCCATACCCACTGCAGACTACAGAGGCCCGGGCCCAAATATGAATATCTTGAAGACCAAAAAGGGTCGTGGTAGAAACTCTCACCTATCCACGGCTCAATCCCGAGCATTGGTTGATATTGTTTCAGGTCCACAAAATTCAATTGTAGGGGCTCTTAGAGAAGAAAAATCCCCAATAGGGGTTCCCCCATGAAACTCCTCACCTTTAATTGTAGGGTTCTGGCGAGTCCCCAAAAAAAATCTGCATTAAAGCGGCTGGTAACTCTACACTAGCTTGATGTAGTTCTTTTTGAAGAAACCATAGTAGATGAAGTCATGGCCACCAAGATCCTAACTTCTCTCCTTCCGGGTTGGCTATTTTTGGGGTTGGATGCCAAGGATAAATCGAGTGGCCTATTCATAGGTTGGAGATCTAGGAGTAGCAAGCTATTAAACTCTTGGGATTTTGACTCCTGTTTGGGGGGTTATTTTTTGGTGGAAGGAATTGGTATAGAGATCAGAATAATCAATGTTTATGGACCTCATTCAAAATGAAACTCCTTTTGGGAAACTTTTCTTGGTAAAGACCTCATGAAGGTTGAGTTTCTAATCTTAGGAGGTGATCTCAATTTCTCACGGGGGGAAGCTAAAAGTTGGGGCCCCTTGGCCCACCCAGAAAACCAAGCAACCTTCTTCACCCATCTATTGTCTTCCAATGGTCTCATTGATATAGCTCCTATGAAGCTACTACCCACTTGGAGGAATATGAGGGTAGGGGAGGCCCGTATAGCCAAGAGGTTAGACCATTTTTTGATCTCACAAACTTTAGCGATGCTTCCACTTTGATTTCATCAATGGATTGGATGTGGAGGCGATTCAGACCATTTCCCAATGTGGTTTAAAATTGAAGGTGGTCCTCAAAAGCCTAACTCACCATTTAAATTCAACTCTTCTTGGTTAAGGGACAAGAGTTTTCATGATTTGGTCAAGTACAATTGGATTGACATAAGTGATTCAAAGGGTAGTCCAACTGCTATCCAATTCATGACAAATCTTAAAAGAATAAAAACGATGGTCATTCTGTGGGAAAAAAAACTGGAAAGAAGATGAACATGAACTCTAAAGTATAGAGGAACTTTTGAAACTAATATATCAAGATTCAAATTCTGGGTTCACCTCAGGATCTTCTCGAGACAATCTGAAGAGGCTTGAGACTAGGCGTAGGCAATTGCTGGCAGTTCAAGAAGAAACATGGAGGCTCAAAAGCAGAGATATCTGGCTTGAGAACGGAGATGAGAATACAAAATTCTTCCAAGCCTATACCAAGGGGCGGAAAGCTAAAAACACAATATGGGGTTTAAAGGATCAAGAGGGCAGATCTGTCACTTCCTTCGAAGGCCTCAAAAACATGGGTAAAATCCATTTTCAATCATTATTCAAAGTGGATAGGAGAGTGAACATAGTAGATATCATAAAGTTGACACTATACTTTCCCAATTTCGTGGATGAACAAGGGAACCAAGATCTATTTGCAGAAGTCACCAAAACAAAGATAAAATAAACTCTTCATAGCTTTCAGAAGGATAAAATTCCAAGTCCATACAGATGGACAGTTGAATTCTATAGGGGTTTCTTTGACCTAATCAGAGAAGATCTACTAAAAGTCATTGAGGAATCTAGAACCAATGGTATAATTCACAGTCCTTTCAATTCAACTTTTATATCCCTCATTCCTAAGGTGAACGATCCTCCATCCTTTGACGACTTCAGGTCAATTTCACTATGCAATTGTATATACAAAATTATTGCCAAAATCATAGCTCACCGGCTGAAGCCCATACTATCAAAATCCATATCCAAAGAACAATTTGGGTTTTTAGAAGAGCACCAGATTCATGAGGCAATAGGGGTAGCCCAGGAAGGCCTACACAACCTAAAGACAACAAGAACAAAGGGTTCAATTCAAAATATTGATCTTTCAAAATATTATGATAGAGTGAATTGTTCATACATTCGACTTCTTCTTACACATATCGAGTTTGAAGTCCCATTCATAAAGTGTGTGATGGAATGCATCTCCTCATTCTCTTTTGCAATCCTTATCAATGGCGCTGCATCCCCCTTCTTCATTTCAGAAAGGGGCCTATGTCAAGGATGCCCCTTGTCCCCACTTTTTTTTTCTACTGGTAACCGAGGGATTGAGTAAGGCTATTGATAATGCATCAAGAGTAGGGAATTTTCAAGGAATTCAGGTTGCCCCTAAGTTGAGGATCACACATCTATTGTTCATGGACGATGTGCTCATTTTATGTAGTGGTAGGGTCAAAGATGCAAAAAATCTAGCATAACTACTTTCCCTCTTCCATTCGGCTACAGGGATGCAAATAAATACCCAAAAATCTACCATCACTATTTCAGAGATGGATAGAGAGGAAGTGGCCACCTATCAGAGACTATTTCCATTTACAGTCTAGGACATCTCAGAAGGACTAAAATACTTGGGATTCCAGTTGAATCCGAACAACTACATAAAAGAAGATTGGAAATGGTTGCTGACAAAATTGGAGAAAAGGTTAAATGGTTGGAGCTTTAGGTGGTTGTCTAGATCAGGCAGGCTCACTCTGATTAAATCTGTTCTGGAAGCCATACCAATATATTGTATGTCACTAGCTTGGATTCCAAAGGGGGTGCTAGAAAATATAAGAAGGAATTGTTCTTGGTTTATTTGGTCTGGATCAGGGGATAAGTATACTCAACCTTGGAAAAAATGGGAATGTATTGCGAATCCAAAAACCTTGGGAGCTTGGGGACTCAAAAATATTTTTCTGTTTTCCAAGGCCTTAGCGACAAATGCCTGTTGGTGTCTTATTTATGTCCCCAACTTGTGGATGCAGGTAGTTACACAAAAATACATCCTCCCAGTTTCGGTGGAAGATTGGATCAGATCACCAAACAATTCATCGCATTACTGTTCGATTATTTGGAAAGCGATGATATCCTCTTTTTCAATGGTAGGGGATAGTTTGGCCTGGAGGGTAGGTAAAGGAAATCATTTTAGCATAGGCGTCGATCCTTGGCCCATTAGTGGGAACTCTCATATACTTCCAGCTGAACTAATTAATCAACTTCACAGACATGGTATCTCCTTTCTATCCCATCTATCTGATCCCCTCTCAACTACAATATGGAACCAAGGCTAGAGAAGTGCTATATCTTTGGGATTAAATGGTGTATTTGCAAACATAATGGAAACTTACATTTCAACTCTCAGAAGAGGACACATCAGAATCTCGAACATGGAATATGAACTAGTTTGGCAAAAGGACCCTCTAGGCTCCTACACCCCAAAATCTGGCCACATAGCTATTGAATATAAGCCCGTTTCAACAAAAATCCATATGGTGGTGGAGGGGACTTTGGAAGCTGAAATGTCCTAAAAAAGCCAATTTTTTTCATGTGGGCGACTCTAAACAATAAAATCCCAATCTTGGATAATCTGAGAAGGCGTTAGATAGAAGGACTGGGTAGATGCTCACTTTGTCAAAATGAAAACCAATCCACTTTTCATATTCACATCTCATGTCCCTTCTCCAAGAAAGAATGGTTCAAAACTTCCTCAAGCCTCAGGAATAGATGCATATGGACTGGAAACACTTTGGAATTGACATGGAAGGATTGGACTTGTGATCCAAGAAATAAGGAACTAAAAACATTTCCTCTCTTAATCAGTTGGGGAATCTGGCTAGCTCGAAATGCAATGATATTCAAAGAAAAAGCCTCTATCCCAGAGGCAATTGCAGCCCAAATTTGATCAATCTTGTCGCATTTCCCCTAGACAAAAGAAGCACCAACATTGCGGGTAATACATCAAGAGGATATTGACACATCAAAATCATGGGCATATTTTGATGGAGCATCTTAGAACTCCACTTGCAGGGGGGGGGTGCAGTTCTTCAATTATCAGTGTAAATGTGTTGAACCTGCACATAATATATCTAGCTAAACAATAATACACACATTTGCAGAGAGAATTGGAGAAAGAATAAGAAGGAGAGAAAAAGTGGAAGAATTCTCATTAACCATTGTGAATAATGAATAATTTACACATGATATACTCTGTATAACTCAATGAGTTCGACTTAAGGATAACCAATGTGCCATAGTGGTGGTCTAGAGTGATCTGGGGACACACCAACAGTTACGGGAGTGAACTTCCACCTAGTCTAGTCTCTCAGGCAATTACAGGAGTGAACTGCCACCTAGTTGAGTTAACTAGTCAACTAGTCTTCAGTTAACTGACTGAACAAAGATTAGTGAGGAGTTAATTTAGGGAATCAAGTCTAATGCGCCACTCTGGTGATGATACCAAGGCAAGGCCGAATTAGCATGGTGATGATTCCAATGTTGCATGGTGACAAAACCAATGCAACATCTAAACTCAACTAGTCAAACTGAAGTGTCAACTAAAAGAGAATATTCTCCAGGTGGAATATTCTCCCCTAAATTATAGGAGACTGGATAATGACTAATTATGACTAATAAACAAGGAAAAACCTTAGGAAAAAGAAATCTTAGGTGTGTGTGAAGTAACTCCAACACCACCCCTGAACATCACTATGGTGAAAATAAAGATTGGGTCCCGGCAACGAGGCCATGTTAGGTACCCAAGTACAAAAGATACACTGAAAATAAGCGAGGAAAGAGGGAAAACCTCATGGGAAAAATCCCCCCTCAAGGTACAATGTATGTAAAAAGAAGAACTACAATTGCTAGGCAACTGTGTCCTTCACTCCAAGATGACTTCGCAGAGAATGGAACTTCTGCTCAGTGAAGGTCTTGATGAAGATGTATGCCGTCTGTTCTGATGAAGGACAAAATTGTAAGTCGATGATCCCCTCGTGTACTAAGTTCTAGATGTAGTGCATGTGGATATCAATGTGTTTCGTCTGATGCCTCTAAACTGGATCTCTGCAGAACTTTAGAGTGCTCTGGTTGTCACACCAGATGACTATCGACCGATTAAACTGAATTCCCAACTCAGTGAGAAAAATTTGTAGCCACATAGCCTGAATGGTTATGTTAACTACCCCTCTGTACTCTGTCTCGGCTGAAGATAGAGAAATGGCAGATTGCTTCTTGCTCGACCAACAGATAGGCCCGGAACCAAGACCGAGTGAGTAACCAGATGTGGACTTGCAATCAATGAAATCGCCAACCCAGTTGGAATCAGTAAACCCAATGAGATCTAATGTAGAGTCTATTGCATAATGAATCCCAAAGGTGATGGTGCCCTGTACGTATCGAAGGATACACTTTGCAGCTTTCCAATGTAGCTCATGCGGCTCCTGGATGAGCCTAGAAACTGCGCCAAATGCATATGAGAGGTCTGGTACAGAGTGTGTGAGATACAACAAACTCCCCACTAGCTGTCTGTACAGTGTGGTGTCAACTAGTGGAGTCTCCCCACCATCCTTAAGTTTGACTCCTGATAGGAAAGAAGTCAGAGCAGACTTGTAGTTTGTCATGTGAAATCTCTCAAGGAGATCTCGTGCATACTTGGCTTGAGACAGTGTGATGCCTGATGCATCCTAACTGATCTTGAGTCTAAGGAAGAAGTGTAGCGGACCCATGTCCGTCATAAAAAACCTGTCATGTAGAATCCTCTTGACTGCAACAATCGCTGAAGTCGAGCACCCGATGATCAACAAATCACCGACATATAGAACTAAAAGTAGAAGTGAATCAGTCGTCTTGAACATGTAGACATTCGGGTCTGGTTTACAATGTACAAAGTTCTGTGACAATAGGTAGGATTCCATCTTGTCATACCATGCCCTCAGAGCATGCTTAAGGCCATAAAGTGACTTCTTCAGTCGACAGACCAAAGATGAGTCCTGCATAAATCCCTGGGGCTTCTCCATGTAGATCTCCTCAGAGAGATCACCATGAATAAATGCATTCTTCACATCCATTTGATGGACTTCCCATCCCTTTGTTGTCGCAATGGAAAGTGCCAATCGTATGGAATCCATCTTCGCTACTAGAATGAAGGTCTCATCATAGTCAATACCATGAACTTGCTGAAAGCCTTTGGCGACAAGCCTGGCTTTGTATCTGTTGATCTGTCCATTCGCTACGCTCTTGGTTCTGTAGGCCCATCTGGATCTGACAAGTTTCCTCCCAGAAGGAAGGGGAACGAGATCCCAAGTCTGGTTCGCAAGGAGGAAGTTGTACTCCTCCTGCATGGCAGATTCCCAAAAGGGATTTCTAGCAGCCTTGCCATAAGACCGTGGATCTGAAGATTGAACCAAGAAAAGATGTTTGGAAGGCAATGGTTTAGTGGTAGTGAGTGCAAAAGGAGGCTCCTTGAAATCAGATCGAGTCCTCCTAGTATCGGCTGGATCATCCACGAGATCCCCTGCATCTTGAAGAGTATTTTGTGCCCACTTGGGCCTCTGCTCTGGCTCTGTAACTACATCTGGATGCTCTGAATCTGCATCTGACTGTACTGGCTCTGAATCTGAATCATCTGAGTCCTCTGAATTAGAACCCTCGCCTGAAGAAGAGTCGACATTTGCATGCTCATCATCTCGGACAGGTGGAAGAATGAAGGTGTCTATATGCGGCTGGTGAGGTGCATGCGAGACACTTTCCTCAAATTGGACACTGCGCTCAATGATGAGCCGGTCCGAGGAAATATCAATAAGTTGATATCCCTTCACACCGTTGGGGTATCCAACAAAAATGCACCCGGTGCTCTGTGGATCAAGTGCCTTCCTCTTTTCAAAGGGAATCTGGGCCCATGCACGTGAACTCAAAATGAGAAAGTGGGCCACTTCCGGTTTGAGGCCACTCCAAGCCTCGTAGGGGGTCTTATCCTTGACAGATCTATGGGGAGATCTGTTTTGGATGTATGTTTCAAATTTAAGTGCTTCGGCCCATAGTCTCTGTGGTAGTGACTTTGCATGCAGCATGCAAGATGCCATCTCCTTTAAAGATCGGTTTTTCTGCTCAACAACTCCATTTTGCTACAGAGTATAGGGAACTGTGTGCTGCAACTGAATCCTTGCCTCATGGAAAATATTGTGGATCTCATGATTCACATACTCTCCCCCGTTATCAGTTCATAGGACTTTGATCTTCTTTCCGGACTGTGTCTCAACCAAAGCTTTGAAATCTTTGAGGTGTTGAAAGACCTTAGATTTTTGCCTGAGAAAGTAGATCCATGTAAAACATTAGAAATCGTCAACAAAAATGAGAACAAACCTCGCTTTGCTGATCGATGGATGCGAAAAAGGACCCATGAGGTCACTGTGGATTAGATCTAAAGGTGTGGAAGCTCGTTGAGACTTTCCCTTGTCGAATTTCTCTTGAGGGTGTTTTCCGAGAACACATCCCTCACATACTCCCTTGGAGAAATGGATGTCTGGTATACCATCAACTAATATTTTCTTGCTAAGATATTGCATGTATCTGAAATTCAAATGTCCAAATATTTCGTGCCATATCCTACTACTTTCATTAGCATGAGTAAGCAGTAAAGCAGAATCAGGTTCAATGAATCCAAAAAATGTATACAATCTAGACTATTGATTTACCTCACCGGTAGCAACCCTGGAGTTGGTTTGCATGTCGTATATGTCCATGACATTTGGTGTGAATACGACTTTATTTTTGGTGTCAGAATTCATCATCTGATACACAAAGAGAAGGTTGGCAGAAAGCTTGGGAATATGCAACACATTCTCGAAGCTTCCGTTGGCGAGTTCAATCCTTCCTTTGCCAGTGACTTCGACATAAGAGTTGTCCCCCATCAGAATAAGAGGACATTTGCATGTATCCAAAGAAGAATAAACTACTTCTAATGTAGCCATGTGATGTGATGCTCCTGAATCAACGATCCAAGCATCGGGAGAGGAGTTGATTGCAATCAAGGCATGGCTAGAATTGCCTTTCTTGGAATTTGGATCTTCTGGCTTCTTCTTCTTTTCACCCTTAGGGATGCAATCTCCAAGGTTTTTTTGCTGAAGTATTTGAGACATCAGATCTATTTGTTTTTGCATGCATGCAGATTCCGAATGGAATCCTTTGTGACATTATGTGCATTTCTCCCCTTTTCTTCCCTTTTCTCCTTTGGATCTGGAGGCATTGGTGAATGGTTTTGTGTACTTTTCCTTCTTCGGATGTGCATGAGATTTCTGTTTATCTTTATCTTCAGATTTTTGATATTTGTGGCTGCCATCTTGCACAGTGAGTGCATGCGCCTTTGGGCCTTTGATTGCGCCCATGTTGATGAGCTTGGTTTGCTCTTGTGTCAGGGATTCGATAAAGTCCTCAAGAGAAGGCATCTTCCAGGTGGCTCCATAGGTGAATATGATAGTATGGAATGTAGATACGAATACAGAGAATTCAAGACTAAGCTTGGAGAGAATGGTGAGAACCATTTGTTTCTCCTCCTTCGATTTATCAACCCCACAAGCTTTGAGTTGCGACAGTAAATCCTTGAATTTCGTAAATAAATCTTGGATATTCTTGAAGCTTTTTGGATCCAATGTGGGTAGCTCCACTTCCAGCATGTGTCCCCTCGTCTCATCCTATTTTCCAAAGAGCCCTTCCAAGGTGGTCCATGCTTCATTGGGAATCTTACAGGAAGATATATGAAAAAGGAGATTAGGAGAAATAAGACTGCAAATTGTTCCAAGTGCCTCATCCATGCAATTTAAGTACTTGGATTTTTCTATGGTTGATTTCGGCTCTGTATATGTATTCATGATTAACTTGTACAACCCTCTGGATCAGAGATGCATGGCTATTTTCTCCTTCCATGAAAAATAGTTGTAAGGTGTAAGAATGAATTCTTTTTGGAATTCCATCTTTTCGTTGTCTTCAATCTTTTGTACCTGCAAATTTTTTTGGTGTAGATTTTGCTTAGCATTCTGTCGGCTCTGATACCATGTAAATGTGTTGAACCTGCACATAATAGATCTAGATAAACAATAATACACACATTTGCAGAGAGAATTGGAGAAAGAAGACGAAGGAGAGAAAAAGTGGAAGAATTTGCATTAACCGTTGTGAATAATGAATAATTTACACATGATATAATCTGTATAACTCAATGAGTTCGACTTGAGGATAACCAATGCGCCATAGTGGTGGTCTAGAGTGATCTGGACACACACCAATAGCTACGGGAGTGAAATGCCACCTAGTCTAGTCTCTCAGGCAGTTGCTAGAGTGAACTGCCACCTAGTTGAGTTAACTAGTCAACTAGTCTTCAATTAACTGACTGAATAGAGAGTAGTGAGGAGTTAACTCAGGGAATCAAGGCTAATGCGCCACTCTGGTGATGATACCAAGGCAAGGTCGAATTAGCATGGTGATGATTCCAATGTTGCATGGTGACAAAACCAGTGCAACATCTAAACTCAACTCAACTAGTCAAACTGAAGTGTCAACTGAAAGAGAATATTCTCCAGGTGGAATATTCTCCCCTAAATGATAGGAGACTGGATAATGACTAATTGTGACTAATAAACAAGGAAAAACCTTAGGAAAAAGAAATCTTAGGTGTGTGAAGTAACTCCAACAATGAAAAAACCATTGTTTTCATTTAAAAATGGGAATGGGTCGGGGTACAAATAACTATGCCAAACTATTGGTGTTGAAGCTATTATTCCTATTTTCCAGAGAAAATGAAATCCAACACATTCAAATCTTTGGTAACTCTATGAATGTCATCAATTGAGCAAAAAAGCATCAAATTTGTTATAACATTTTTCTAAATCATATTCTGGAGGATATTTTTCGTATGATGAAGGTATTTGATACTTTAGTTATCTCCCATGTATACATAAACATGAACATGGTATCATATTCTCTATCCAAAGATGTATTGCAACTCTTATAAAAAGATGTCATAAATATGTCATATGAATAGAAAAATGGTAGTAAATAATATGAATGGAAAGATGTCATCTTATAAAAAGATGACATATATCTATGTACACATACACCTTATTATATCGCTACTTTGTGACATCTTTCACCTCATCTCATTCCCATTCGACTCTATTGATCATTCAATATTCTTTTCCTATTTTTCTTGCTGAACTTTTAAAACTTATCCTTGGCATTTTTTTTTTTTTTATCGTTGAACGTTTAAAACTTATCCTCCTATTTTTCTTGCTGAACGTTTAAAACTTATCGTTGAACGTTTAAAACTTATCCTCCCCCTTTTTATGAAGATGTTCATAAATAGGTTTTTAGTTCTACATTACACAACTTTACCTTTTAGTGAATTTCTCTCACTTGAATCATATTTTGATTGTCATAATACTAAAGCGGTGCAAGTTCAGCTTATTGAAAGTTCATGTATGATTTAAAAGTCACTCTAAAATATATAAGTTTAACTTATTGAAAGTTCATTTTTCATTTATAAGTTTTTTAAGCAATATCGTTATTTAATATGTTGTAACATTATTGTTTTAAAATTTTATATTTATAACTGACAATGCATAATTGATTGTTTATTTATTTATTTATAAAATAAGTTTTTCTATAATGAATTATATAGGCTAGATTCTCTTTTATAAATACCCCTTTTTCATTTTAAATAATCAATTTTAAGTTATCACATACTATATTTTAGAGTCCATAATACAATGTGCACTTACTAAACTTTAGGATTCTATTTGGTTCACATGTGCAATTGCTAAAATTTAGGATTTTATTGGTTCACATGTGCAATTGCTAAAATTTAGGATTTTATTTATTTCTATTTAGTAAAGTTCTTCCGGACTTGTCGTAAGTCATGACACAATCCCAATTACATAATCAAATTTTGTTTATTAATTTAAATTTTGTCCATTAACAAAGAGTTAAATCTTTCTCTCTTTCTCTCTCTCACACACATATATATTATTTTTGAATTTTCATAAGTTAATTATTTCATTTTTATTTTAATAAGAATTTTCATTTACTTAAAATATTTCATATTAAATCATTTTATTATGTTTGATTGAGAACTTAAAAATAATGCATTGATATAGTGTACTTGGATCCCTAAACGATAATGAAGTATGAACAAATCTATCATTTATGAGATTTGTGCAATTCACCTTTCAATTTGTTATTCATCTTAATTATGTTTTTACATTTAATTATTTTAGATAATTTATATGCAACATTGTACAATCAATGAGATACTATACTTGCATTTCTAAAAATTAATGAAGCATGCATAAATATATCATTTCATGAAATTTGTGTAACTCCTCTTTCAATTTTTCAATCATCTAGTTATATTTTTTCATTTAAATATTTGAGATCATTTATATGGAATAATGTACAATAGTGTCTTTGATTTTTTTTGTGTGTGTAGATTTAGATGTGATGAATTCATCTCAACCTATTTATTTCATTGAGGTGCTCACCAATATTCAAGTATGAGGCTTTAGGTGTCTCATTGAGTTTACATAGTGATTTTTTATAGCTTACATACAACCATTGAGTCCATCTTAATCTATATTTTACCCCAACTAACCCTTGACTAACTCATATCGATAATATTTCCTTGATATGCTTCCTCGAACCTCCCCTCATCCATAGAAAGATTCCTCAAGCCTCTCACCATGGTTAATAGCTTTCCCCAACATTAAAATAACGTTGAAAATCTTCCTCAAACCTTCAATTGTTATTAATAACCCCCAACCATTACTCATAATTTTTTTAAGCCTTTGGTTGATAACAAGTATCTCTAATTGATATTGGGGGGCTTCCACAAGACTTAGTAAAATCCACCACATCAACCAAGCTCATAAACATAAAGTAGTCTATAGGGTGAGTCATATATTCTTTCCAATGCTCTCAAGCCTTCCTTATAGCACCTACAAGTTTTCATTATGGAAATTATACCCACTCCTACTACAGACCTATTAGTTTTTTTTTTTTTTGTGAAACATGAAATTCTACCTCATAATTTATACCCATTCCTACTACAAGACCTATTAGTTTTTTTTGTGAAACATGTAATCCTACCCCTTTACCCCTTTTTAGAACCTACTCACAATCTCATGCATTCATGTAATCCTACCCCTTTACCCCTTTTTAGAACCTACTCACAATCATATAATTTCTTTGAATATATCTCTAAATATCATTACCCCTTTACCCCTTTTTAGAACCTACTCACAATCTCATGCATTCATGTAATCCTACCCCTTTACCCCTTTTTAGAACCTACTCACAATCATATAATTTCTTTGAATATATCTCTAAATATCATTAGTTTGAATTGTATGTATTCTTGGCATTCTTTCTCACAATCTCATGCACACTCATGCCATAAGCCTTTATTGGGGTCTCTAACCAACTGAAAAAAAGAAGGTTGTAGGTTTCATGAAGATTGCAATATCACCACATAATAAATTATGACCTTTTATTGTGGGTTTACAACACAAACATAATTGAGACTCTTCATTCCTAGACATATTTTGATTATGGAACTCTAATAAGTTGCAAACCCATAATGTGCATTGTTCTAATAGGTGAACAACCATAACATTGTTGGTAGATGAAAATGATGCACATTGTGCAATACAACTACATTAAAAGGTGAACCATGGAAGCATCTTTGCATAACTCATTACAATATTTAAAATAAAAACAAAAATAACAGTGTATATGAATGAATGAAATGTCTAAAGTTCCTACTTATAAATCAAAATATTATAAAAACTAAAATTTATAATTTGTAAAAGAGAAAATTTAGAAATAAACTTAGAGTTAATTAATATACACACATTGATTCTTATATACATTTATATATTTGAGTCTTAATTTCTTTTTCATCCCTCTTTATACTTAGTAGATCATCCAAAATTAATTTTATGCTTAATAAATTATTCAAAATTAAAATAAATATATATTAATTTATATAAATGATGTAAAAGATGAATTATTTCACCTTTTAACTCTTATGTCACTAAAACATCAATTGTTCCATTGATTACCTAGATCTTCTTACCTATCAATATTATTCTTATATCTATTATACACTTTTACCTCTCATCGGGTCACTATGCATTTGCTCTCTTTTTATTATTCTTATATGTATTATACACTTTTACCTCTCATCGGGTCACTATGCATTTGCTCTCTTTTTGTTAAAGCTTGATGCCCATTCATATGTACTTTTCTTATAAATTGTTCCATTGATTACTTGGATCTTCTTATCTATCAATTTTATTAGTCCATAGCTTTTGCTTCGTGGTCAACACCTTTTGATTGGTCATTATCAATTTTATTAGTCCCTACTTGGAACTCTAGCTTTCGCTTTGTGGTCAACACCTTTTGATTGGCCATTAGTTGGTCCATTTTGCTGTGTATTAATGGGTATGTTTTGGTTCACCAATTATTTAGCTCATTCAAAATTCTAAGCATTTCAAATGTTTTCATGAAATTTTATAATAATTTTATTTATTCTCGAAAATAAATTTATTTCCTTATTTTTAAAATTTCACAAATCTAATTTAGGATTGGTTCAAAATTATTTGAGGTGAATTTATTATTTGAAGTGACTTTATTATCGTGGTGTATACTGTTTTTTTAACTAAATTGTCATAAATAAAAAATGATTTTAAAAAAACAAATACATACAAAGCGGCATTCTCATGATGCTCTCCATCAGTGGTCTGCATGTAACTCTCTTCTTCTCCTTTGTCTATTTCTTCATTCACTAGGCGTGTCAGTTTCTTCATTAGTCATTGTGAACGATTTATTCATTCATAGTCAGGAACCATTACCACCTGCAATGAGTAATACTCATGAAATCGATTATGTCTTCAATTTTCATTTTATTTAAATGTTGTTTCTTTTCATTTAGAGATAATCAGGACCATTTTTTTCCATTTTGAATATGATAAAATGGGGAAAAAACTACCAGGACATCAATTTTTCCCATTTTGAACATGATAACAGGAGACAAAACCATCAGAACATTCATGCAACACCAAGCCAAAATAATTTTTGGAGAAATAGAGGTATCTCATGAATACAATCAAATTTTAATTTATTTTTCTTCCATTTATAATAAATTTCTTGTTAGTGAAAAAATAATTACATAGTACTTACCTCATTTTCCTTTTCCTTCTTCATTTCTTGAAGGAAAAGAGTATCAAATTCCCAAATCACCTCATGATCCGGAAATGAAATCACCTAATGATCCAGAAATAACTTTTCATTGATGTTGGTGATGCTTCCAGAGTTGTTCTTTTCATTGTTTTTGATGATGCTTCCAAAGTTGTTCGTTCAAGATCCACTACTTTTGTTGATGGTGGTGGATTTTCTTATTCAACCAACTTTCTGTATGAGCCGTGACAGGTTGACCACTGCCATATTGTAATTCCACTGCATATTATGCACGGGGACTCCCTTTGGTACGAACATCCTGTGAACTCCCCATTCAAGCATGCACATCCTCAACTTTGTCCAATAGTGTGAGCACCAGAGTTGTTGTGTGTGAGCATTGTCTTCCTGTCTTTCATTAAAAGTGAGAAATATGTTGTTGTGTATTGTTCATATGCCTCAGAAAAACCCTTCTTCTCCCCTTCTCTGTTGCACCCACTACTCCTCTTGCTTCTTGGTGCCATGACTAGCATTGTGCCACTACCATCTCTTGTGAAACTAACAAATATGTCTATAAAGCCGTGTATTCTATAGTTTTCGAGAATCCCCTTCAATTTCCAAGTGTCCCAACCATGACAATTGAGCACACCATTTGTCAAATCCACCCTCTCATAATAATATACATCTTCCATCTTGCACTAAGTGCATCTGCCATCTTAAAATAAATATATTTAAAACACATACATGAATGCATGCATCATTTACTTAGCAAAAAAATGAACAAAACGTTAAATACTTAGTTATGATAAATAACAAAAAAAAAGTGTTTTTTAATATGCTTATTAAAAGTTTATATATAATGTAATTATGGTTTCAAAAACAATATAAAAGAAGAAAAAATGAATAGACAAGGAAAATCAAAACAAATTTTGCAAACCTGTTTCCAAGGGATTTTAAGTTCAAAATAAGCATAGTTTTCATAGACTATCCCGAAGTTGAATCATATAATTTAAATAGTATGAAGCCTTGATATACAATACATAGTCGCTATGAATTCCACGAGCCTAACATTTACATATCCAAACTAGCACCATAACACCTTTAGATTTCGTTAAACCCATATAGGAGAGAGTCGCCTTTCTTTTCCCACCATATGCATTTAAAAAAAATTCCAAGTAGGCTACTGAATCAATTGCACACAAATTCCTCTGCAATTGACTTCAATATGGGCCTTTAGGGGGATTCTAATACACCAAATGATGAGGGATTTTAAGGAACAATTATCTACAATGATTTGCAAAATCATTGCGACAGTCACGATAGTCTATATGGAATTTCCACCAAAGGTGTCAAACATTGGCCTCACCAAGTAGAAAAGAGAGACCATACACACTGCAAGGACAAATTTGATGGAATGGATACCTTAGACCTTAGCAACAACATCTCAGATGCATGTGGATTAATTTGACGCAGATGTTTCCTTGCCTGAGAACATACACAAACCGATTGGCATGCATTTGGCTAGTTGTTATTGCAAGCCCGTTTTGGTGCAACGTAGTCACCATGCATAGAGTGGAGGCTAGTTGGCAATGTCTCAATGACTGATTAAGATAGGAATCTACAATCAAATTCCTCGAGATTAAGGTTGATGTTAGTAATCAATGTCCAATCCACGGACAACCTTTGTTGATGGAAAATATTCTTCATCATATGAATATCTTGGAGCACTTAGATTTAAATACTTAATCCTTTCGATTAGTTAAGCACTTAGATTTAAAGACTTAATCCTTCCAATTAGTGGTTAGTATATTGGATTAAAGTTCAATTTCTTAATACAATACATACATGTGAACTTTTCCTGCGTATAAACTTAGCATTCTTAGGTTTTCATTTTCGAGGACATGACATGAAACTTTTGATTACAAGGGAAGCAAGGTAAGTGCAAGGCTTATGATGCCAAAATGGTCATGGCCCCTTTTTGGAATGACATGGTTATTATATTATACATAGAGTTTGAGTAAAATCTTTGACTTATCATTACGCATAGACTCACCCCCCTCTCACGAACCGTCTCATAAAAAACTTGAAGAGAATTGAATTTTAACATTCAAGCAACCTCATGATGAAATTTGTATAATGTATATCCAATGGTTGGTCTAATTAAATTTGTGTTCACCCACTTTCATGAGCATGGAAATCTAAATAAATAAAGAAAGCATGTGCATTGAATAGGGAAATGAGAGCCAACAAAGAAAGCTTGCATTGAATAGGGAAACGAGAGCCATGTCCTTTCATCCTCGGCACTCCACCTATTGAACAAGGCTGCGTGACAGCGCAGTCCCTGCCAAGGAGGTTAGAAATCAATTGTGGAAAATGGGGTCGAATTGTAAATGAAACAAAGTTTTTGGTGCAAAATGTATATCAGGGAAATGTTGTGCAAAATGTATATCACGGAAGATAGGGAAAAAGTAAATGACGGTCGACAGGCACATCAACATCTAATTTTTGAAAGTATATAGCAAACCTAATTTTTTTGAAAGTATATAACAAAGTAAAGAATTTGTTGACAGTGCAAGATTAAATTTGGAAATTTAAATGCATTTTCCATATGGACTGGTGAAAGATAAAAATATATGATGACAAAAAATTAATAGGAGATAAGTAATATAAAAATTTAAATGCATTTGTGAACATGGGGTATATGTAAATGACGCTTGCATTGTTGAACACCATTTATCTTGAAATATATATAAAAAATAAAAGTGTGTAACATATAAAAGAGTATATGCATTTGCCATACAGACTGCTGAAGGATAATAATAAAAGTCTAACATATTAAAAAACAAATGCATTTGTTATACAGAATGCAGAAAGATAAGAATAGAGTCTGTAACATATAAAAATTTAAATGCATTTTTTATTTCAAGTATGTCAAAAAATGAATGTTTGTTACATACTACAACAAATTTTGAAATATACCAAAAAATTAAAGTCTGTTACATATAAATTGGAATTTCAATGCGTTTGTCATGTAGACTGGGATTGGGGTTCCCACAGAGCATTAGAGAAATATGTACAAGAAACAGGATTGTGGAAAGAAGATAGAGTGCAATAGCTGCAAAAGAAAATAAATGGAAAGGTATAAGTGTTTGCCTATACATCTGTATTTAAGAAAGTGGAATAACCGGGCTAAGAAACAAAAGATGTGATGACTAAAATTACAGTGAGGGTACATATGAGCGCTTTGGCTATTTGCTTGCGGCTGCTATTTCATTGATGTCGGCGATGATTGCGGTTTCAAGGATGTTCTCCACGACTGTTGGAATGCCGAGAACTGCATATTGTCTTTCGTTGGCGGCCTGTTTCAATTACCTTTCGACCCATTCTTCAATGTAGCTTCTCATTGGGGTGACGTTGATATCATTTCGGATTTTGATGTTGAAAACTTCATTTTCCAATTCCTGGAAGTCGATAGAAAGATTAGAGAGAGCCTGATGAATTTCCTTATTCTGTACTGCATATTTGATTAGCCAGTCATGGACATGAGCTTGATCAAATTGAAGGATGCTGTAAAATTTTTCCAGAGACAAGGTATTCAACATAACAACTTGTTTATCGAACTCTTGCCTGGTTAAGGGCAAGGAGTTTGCAATTAAGAGGGGGCCTTGGAAGTAGTTGGTTTTCCCTGTTAAGTCTATATTTGACAGATTTGTGAATAATTTATCTTTCTTCGCTATGGCTTGTTCACATGACTGAACAATGAGACGCATGTTCTTTACTTTTTGTTTCCAACATGCATTCAATTGGCCAATCCAGTTTTTGGATGGAAGATCTCCTTCTCTTCTTTTTGTTTCTGTCATATTGTTGACAATCTTGCCAAAAGGGATGACCATTTTTAAAAAGAAATTTTCTTCATCTTTTAATTTGGCTTGCAAAAGCTCGAGCAAGCTATGTGCCTTGGTTCCAAGGGAAGCGATGGTTTGTGATCTTTTCCACGCCTGGGTAACCAGTTCCATTCTTTTTTTGAAATTGTTCTCCACATATCCTTTACAGGATGCGAGCAGGGTGGAGGATGCTTTTACATTGGGTGCAGGGGTGCTAAGCATGGCTATTTCCAAAGGATCGACAAGCAATGGCATAGGAATGGAAGAGTCTTCCAATTCCTTGACTCGGTCCTTCAGTTTGGCATTCTGGGTCTCGATGTGTCCAATGGAATCATGAAGTTCTTCTCCGGTCGCGATGTGAAGTTGACAGATTTGGGACGACCGCATGTTGGCAACGTCAACCTCTGAACGAGATTTGCCTTTGACATTTAACATTTTTTTTCTCAAATATCAATCTTTTGTTCCGACTATCAAAAACAATGCTCAGGAACATGAAGGATTCATCTTCGTCAAAATTTTGGGTAACGGATATGTCCATTGGATGGCTATGGTGGATTCCGTATTGGGGATGATCAAGGAAGGGGAACATGGCATCCAGATTAGTGTCAACTTCCATGTTCTGACTCTGAATTTCCGGCTCTCCTGCTTGACCCGCATTTTTTTTTCTCTTCTTTTCTACTGGAAACTTGTGAGAACTATCAATTTTAGAGTGAGGAGGGTCGTTATCTCCTCCTCCGTTTGAAGAACTCTGGGTTTCTTTGTTGCTGTGATGGGCCATTGGAGCGATGCTCTGGGATGTCGTACTTTTTGGAGTGGTATTTGTGGATTGAACACTCTTTTCACTGGGGCCTTTCCCCTGTTGCATGTACAATTTAGTGCTGCTTTGCACTGTCTCTACGTCGCCCGTATCAGAGGTAGGACCGTCATTGTCTTTGTTTTTGGGCATGTGTTTATTTACAAAACAATCGCCGAGGCCAAGTGATTGTAAATGATGTCTAAAAATATCATAGGTGTCGAATCCTCTTATGTCTTCAGCATATATGAGGTTGGAGATGCTAAAATGTGATGCGAAATCATCAATTTTGTTGACGTTTTTCAAAACAAACTCCCCTATTTTCCAAGGCATAGGAATGAACTGTTTTTTTTTCTTCCTTTGGAACAGATGGAACCAGTAGCTGTATTGAAGTGCTACTTCTGCAATAAAAATTCTGTCCATAACGTGAAATGGAAGGAGAGCAGGTTGGTCCGTGGAGCCAAAAATTCTTATGACAGTGTAATTATCCAAATGTTGGAGTGTCCCCTTATTGTCCAAAAAACTAGTTGCCTGTTAAGATATGCGGGGAGCATTTTCTCCTAACAAAAAAACTTTGAAAACAGACAGGAAGCCATTAAAAACCTCATAAAAATAGTGGGAAGCCTTGTGCTTCCACAAGGCCTGGTACCAGAACGTTACTGGGTGGAATTCACAGTTGAATTTTTTGGACAAAGACAGTTGCGGAAATTGACAGGAATGTGCTATTGAAAAAACTAAATAGGATGACATATAAAATTTCTTTTCCCTTTTGTAGCTTGACAATTGGGAAGAGATTTCATGGGAAATTAACCTGCCCCAATCAAAAAGGGCTTGTTCGTTGACTGTGAAATACAAAATATAAAGAGCCATGCAGGAAACAATACATGTGGACTCCTGTCCCATTATTCTTGTAAACAACCAGGCAATTTCCCGAAATGGATTTCTAAATGAACTAACCCGCATACTTGTAATATCTTCAATAACTAGATTAAGCCTTTCCAAAAAATGGGGCAAGAGGTCCAATCCATTATTATGCTTTGCTAGGAACTGTTTTCAATCTTCTCCTTTGAATGTCAATGTTGGCTCGGGCAATTTCAGCATCTGGCGGAAGACCTGAGGTGACAAAGAAACAAAAGAGTCGTCATGCAGTGGAATAATTCTTTGCTTTGCAATAAATTTATCGACGCACCAAGAGACCAAGTCCTTACAGTTAAAAACCTCAGGGACACAGCCTGCATGAGCAATCCCGGAGGTCCAAATTACTTGGTTCTCTGCGGTGGGGGTTGAGTAATAAGAAAATTCCTTGGACCAGTGGAATTTCTGGTCCTCACGCCTGAAGGTGTTCACTGTATCTCCACAGAACTGGTACTGAGCTGATTCCATAGGTTTATGAGAAGGTTTTTTTGCTGTAGATGATGGTTTAAATGAATTGTTAGAGCGAATAATGTATCTTTTTGCTAAATCTTGGTTAAATGCTTCTGAATGGGAAAGCTCCTCGAGCCTTTTGCTGATTAATGACAACCTGTATTGGTGGTGCATGATGAACTGTTAGCAGTAAAATTTATTTATTGCATATTTAGAAATGCGAACGTGGCGGGTATGATGAAGAGAAATTAAAGAATGGAGGTTTTGTGAACTTGCGAAGGGGACGTCCTGTGAACGGGATTTCATGATTTTGAAATGAACACTCGCAAGGGATAATATAATCCGCCCACAAATTTTGGTTTAATGTGCATGAATACGAGATGTCCTTGAGCCTTTCGCCCATCAAAGACAATATATATGGTTTCTGCATGATGACTTGTTAGAATTAAATGCCAGTGATTCCATATTTAGAAACAAGATATGTGTATATATATATATATAACTTTTTATTTTCTTTTATTATAGACAAGTGAGAAGGTGACAGAGAGGGCGAAGAGCAAGGAAAGAATGACAAGCTCTGAAAAGCGTTCGGACGAGATTCAAAAAAGGGTTACGAGGATAGTCAGGACAACCGAGTGTTGCACGATGAAATTTCATGTTTCGGAATTTTTGAGTGCAAAATATGTAAAACGGAAGAGATCATGATGGGGCAGTTGAGTGACCGGTTTATATATTTGTGGAATTCTGCCAAAGTGGCTAAGTATGGAATAGGGAAATTGCTAATTGCATACGTGGCAATAAGATCTTATATATAATTGTCAACTGCTAATTGCAAAGGGGCGCGGATACAAGAAACAACGACTACGAATTGAATATTTCTTCAACCCACCAAACCGACGATTCGCCAAATAAATTCGAACAAATGGAGAAGTATGGAAAGTGGACAGACGGGCTTCAAAATGGGGTGACAATAGTTCCACTAAATATGCGAGGACCTGATGGTTAAATTGTATTTCTCGAAAGTTTTCAGTGCAAAAATGTGCAGCACAAAAAAAGGCATGATAGGTGGACCATAATACGGAAAAGCGTATGATCTAAGAACGGTTGCAATTTTGAATATCTGTCAATTTGTATATACCGGAGCTTCAAATGTTGTTTGGAGGTCACAGAAAAGTAGAATTGCAATGTTGACCCGACCAACGCACAAGTTCACCGGTCAATTTGTATATGGCGGAACTCTGGGTGCCAGTTGTGGGACAAGGAACAGTAGACGATTGATTTAAAGAAAGGGGAAGCGGTCGTTGGAAATGCAAACACGTGAATCCGTGAAGCTGCGAAGCAACGCATTGTCGGGAAAAAAATGATTAAGTAACTAGGAAGAGAAACTAGAGGGAATAAAAGAGTGGGAAAATAGAGAGGCAGAACACAGTTTTTGTCAGCGCGAATTGGTTTCAAAGAAGTGCCATTGTTGCAAAACCATGATCTACTAATTCTCAGCAAATGCGTTGTTGAAGATTACATTTTATTGCAACATATGCCTGCAACTATGTTCTTGATACATTATTCCATGACTGTAACATATCAACTTAACCACTAAATTTCTTTTTCTACTAATTGCCAGCAAATGCTTTGTGGAAGATTAGATTTTATTGGAACGTGTGTGTGTAACTGTGTTCTTGATACATTCTACCATCAGTGCAACATATTAACTCAAGTATTAAACTTATTGCATTATGGGTTGTTAGCATTAAAACTTAATAATTGCATGTCTAGAAACAAGAATAATGATTTTGCTGCAACATTGTACATTGGTATTAGTAAACACAAGATCGAAAAAGTACGAGAGAACCGAACCATGCCAATTAGAACATGCGTTAAACCCAGAAAAGAGGCAACAATGAAGAGTGCAAGGCATTTTTTTTTAATAGCAAATCCATTTAAAATAAAAAAATAAGAAAAACACTGAGTACTGTACATCTATGCTTAGAAATTTGACCCAGTTCTTCGTGCCAAAACATTGAAGGTATTTGCGACAAACACAGGCACAAGTTCTGCAGTATGCAAGGTCCTTGGATTTTTCTCGTCGATGAATCATCCTTTGCTGAAATTGATATTTTTCAGAAGCTTTTCCTCAAAAAGAAGACGAAAATGGTTGCAGGGCAAGTGGAATATCCCTTAGCTGAAACCGCCTCTGCATAGTCCAAAAAAAATCAGTAGCATGGCTTGCACGTGCAATTGCAGAGGCCCAAATTAGTCCATTATGGGCAGAAGGAGATGACTAGTAGGAAAATGCGTGGTAGGAGCGAGAGTTTTGGACCTGATGCCTGAAAATGTTAAAAAATATTTTTTTGGCTTGAAATATATCTCTGGGAGAATCAACATATCATTGCTTTACACTGAAACTCTTTCACCCAGAACAGACTAATTTGGAACTCTGGAATTCCTACTTTCGTGGTGCAAAGTGGCTGTTGCATTCACCGTCAATTTCTTTTCTGAAATTCCTTTTGTCTTGTCATGACTGCGATCATCGAGATGGGAAGGTCCCTTCGTTATGGTTGATTTCAATTTGGGCACAGGAGTGGGAAGATTCTCTCCATTTCCATCATCCATTATCGTATCATTGTCCATCAGATCATCTTCTTCCAGCTCAAAATTCATGGCATCAACTTCTACAATAACAATGACTGCAACTAGGTAGGTTCTCTGACCAGCCAGGGTTGCGATGGAATTTTTTGGCTTGAAATATATATCTCGGTGTACCAAGGGACCATCTCCTTTTTTGATCCTAGGCGGAGGGAGATGAATAGTAAGAATATGCCCTGGAATAGTGGAACCTCTGGCCATTATGCCCCAATGTGTTTATTGTGTGTGGAGAGAACTGCTGCCAGAATTTATTTAGAATTTTCGTTTGGTCGAGACGATGTTTGAAATAAAAATCGGGGAGGGATAATATAAGCCTCCACAAATTATGGTTTAATGCATATCAATGGAATATCTCCTCGAGCCTTTCACTGATCAATGACAATTTCCAAGGTTCATGCGGAATGAGCTGTGACTATCACAGCTCATTAATTGCACAATTAGAAAAAAGTGTGAACGTGGCGGTGATGACGAAAATAGATTAAGAATCATAAATTTCTTAAAAGCACCAACCTGTCGGTGCACAAAAAAAAATATTGCACGGCCTTTGAAATGAATACTTGGAAAGGATAACATGCTTGTGGGCAAATCTTAGTTTAATTTGTACTAATGACAAATCTTCTCCGGACTTCTGGACATTAATGACAATTTTAACGGTTGCTACAAGATGGCTACTAGCATTAAAGTTTAATTATTGCATATCTGGAAACAAGTACAAAGGCATCAACAATGGCGAAACTGATTCCAAGAAATACCAAAGTATGAAAAGCGGTTGGGCGAAGATATACCTAGGGCACGTGAAGGGTCGATGGTTCTCGACCTGGCAGGCTGAAAATTGAGCCTCTATTGTTCCGTGTCCTACAAATAGCACCTACACTTCCGCGATATACAAATTGACAGGCGGACTTGCGGGTTGGTTCGTTCAACATTGCATTTTTTTTGTCCTTAGCGATTACGTATTAATTCCATAATTAGCCACTTTTTTGGATCGGGGGTTCTCAAGCTGGCGGGCAAAAAATTGGGCATCTATTATTCTGCGCTCTACAAATAGCATTGCCAATTCCGCGATATACAAATTCTGAACCTGACCTGCGCTAAATTATTACTATTAAATATTTATATTGCAGAATTTAATTATACGAGAAAGTTTTCACAATCTGGTCGTCCAAGTGATATAAAAGTATTTCTACAAACGAGCAATATAAAAAAGAGTCATTCCATACTTAGGCACTTTTTTGATCATGGGTTGGCAGCCTTGTGGGCTGAAAAAGGAGTCTCTATTGTTCCATGTCCTACAAATAGCACCCATATTTCCGCGGTATACAAATTGATAGGAGGACCTACGGGCTGCTTGGCTGAACATTGCATTTGATCGTGGGTTCGCGGCCTGGCGGGCTGAAAATTAAGTATCTATTGTTCCATGTCCTACAAATAGCACCTACAGTTCCGTGATATACAAATTCACACACGGACTTGTGGACAGTTTCTATATAAAGTATGGAATGAGATTTTATACAACATATGCAGATCCCTCATTCCATACTTGGCAATTTTTGGATCGTGGGTTTGCGGTCTGGCGGGCCGAAAAGAGAGTCTCTATTGTTCCGTCTCCTACAAACAACACCTAGACTTCCACGATATACAAATTGATAGTGTTCTAGAACATATGCAGACCCCTCATTCCATACTTGGGCACTTTTTGGATCGCGGGTTCGTGACCTGGCGGGCTGAAAATTAAGTATCTATTGTTCTGTATCCTACAAATACACCTAGAATTTTGTGTCCTACAAATAACACCTAGACTTCTGCGATATACAAATTCACACGTGGACTTGTGGACATAGTCTATATAAAGTATGGAATGAGATTTTATACAGCATATGCGGATCCCTCATTCCATAATTAGGCATTTTTTGGATCGCGGTCTCGCGGCCTGGCGGGCTAAAAATAGAGTCTTTATTGTTTCGTCTCCTACAAATAACACCCAGACTTCTGCGATATACAAATTGATAGTGTTTTAGAACATATAAGGATCCCCCATTCCATACTTGAGCACTTTTTGGATAGCGGGTTCGGGACCTGGTGGGTTGAAAATTAAGTATCTATTGTTTCGTGTCCTACAAATAACACCTAGAATTTCGAGATATACAAATTGACACGCGGACTTTTGGACATAGTCTCTATATAAAGTATGGAATGAGATTTTATACAACATATGCAGATCCCTCATTCCATACTT
>ML844019.1:10559-31526 GCA_009831015.1 Picea engelmannii | reverse complement strand
TTTTTTCAAAAAAAAAAAAAAATCAACTTTAGCATATAGGGTAGGATATCACCCCAACTTTTGCATCTCGTTGCCTTTTTATTATGCTATAGGATTGATCCCATCCAGTTGTGACACAGAACTGTCATATCTACTCTAGAAGTGTTGCAACTTGGTGGTAGAGCTTAGCAGAACATGGATGTCCTAGGTAGGTCCTGGTTGCATTATGGTGTCCATGTCGTTTCTAACAATACTGTAGGCTCGAGAGTCCGTAGTATTTCCTGAATATGAGTTTGAGACTCATTTGCATGAGTCTTTTTCACTCTTTGTCTTACCCTCAGGACTCCCTAACAATAACGGGTCTCCTTTTAAGCCCTTTTCAGACCCTCTAAAAATGAAAAGATTGTCGAGCGATAGTGTGACCTTTCACACTCATTAAACTGAAATTTGAAGTCACGTCTGTCCAGTGGTAGTTTACCCCTTTTACGGTCCGGACGGTCAACTGTATGAACAAAGGTATACTCTATCGAATTTCCATTCTTTAGAAGAGTATTCTCAGGTATAATTTTATTCCTTTTTCGGGCCTGAGGGACTAAATTTACGAAAAAGAAACCCCCACGGAGTCCATAGTTAAGCTCTTTTCAGACTCCCTAAAATTGAAAAGATGGCCGAGTGACCTTATTATTTCACACTCGTTAAATTGGTCCAGAAGAATATTCCTGATGGAGTCCATACTTAAGCTTTTTTCAGACTCCTTAAAAATGAAAAAATGGTCGAGTGATCTTGTCCTTGTCACACTCGTAAAAATGGTTTTGAATTGACGTCTAGTCTGTGCTATTTTATCCCTTTTTCGAACAGACTAGACCATTGTCGAAAAAGGTACCCCATTGGAGTCTCCTTTTAGGCTTTTTCAGACTCTCTAAATATGAAAAAACATCGATCATACCTTCTCTGGGCTCGTTAAACTTATATCGAAGGATGTTACCATTGTGTGTTCTATCAACCACATTTTCATACCTTATCCATCAGCCTTGTGACAGTTTGCTTTTGCATATTTACACCTTTGGCCGCCGGAGGATTTTTCCCAAGTATCATCTTACCAGAACATCAGTCTTGTCCTTGTGCCTTGAGCTTGCATGTTTGCAGTACTCATTCCTCCATTGTAATGTAATATTCCTTTATTATTTTTCAAAAATCATCAAAAAGAACAAAAAAATCAAATATACCCCAAAAAGAGGATGGGGAAAGTATTTTCTTTATTGGTAGCATAATGAGTCGCCCTTGGATAAAGCACATCTGTCCATTTGATTATCAGACTATGGGATGTAGTACAACCTGAGGAAGATTTTATTGCTATATAGAGTTGTGTCCTCCACCATTTGGTTACTCTTCCAAACATATGGAGAGTTTGTGTTGCCTTCTGCTTCGTAGACTTATGATTAAAATATATGTTGCATGAGTCTTATCACTTGTCGTGTTGTTGTCCAAGGGAAATTTGTCACTAATCCTGAGTCGGCCCCTCTGAAATTTGTCTCTTGTCTGCATACCCGACCATCATGAACGTCCAATCAAGTCCTTGTTCGAAATCACCGAAGCCTTCAGTCCGATCATCAAGATTATCAAGTCCATAACCAATGAGCCATTGAAGACCTCTGGGTAGTGCAGTCGTACACTCATATTACACTCCTACCCGATTTTTAGAATATTTTTAAGTTGTTGCTCGAGCTCTGAAGTATAGCCATCAGGCCGAATCATCTTTTGGAAGATGGATACTCTATATGCATATCTTTATAATTTCGAGATGTAGCTCCGCTGTGTCTTATTTGCGACTACTCTTTATAGTTATTTGACATGGATCTATAGTGTATTTGATTGGTAGCCATGGTTCTATTTTATCCTGAGCATGGGTATGCCCGCCTCGGTGAGACATTTGTTATTTTGTAGATGGCACCTCCTGGTTCTTGATCCTTGGACTCATTCATTCAGCACACCAGTAAAGATTGGTAAAAGATTGGTAATGTATTTCAGCCATCAGATGCTCTTCTGACCTCACACATTAGTGGGAATCTGTTATAACCCTAAATTGCACCACACATGCTTACCTAGCATCAGGCCAACTCATATCCCTTCATTGCCAAAACATCTATGGAACAAACTCCTTGGAAATCCTCTTGTGTCAAGGCCCACGCGCCCTAACCCATTACTGCATGCGTGTGCACGCTGGCTGTCTCACTACAGCCCGTGTGTACCTAACAAATCACAAAAAGAGGAAAGTTTCCGACAAAACAAAAAGATATGGTTCAGTTAACTGAAACTCCCGGCCATGCATGGCCGAGGGTTCGTCCAAAACCCTAGCTCCTTCTAGCCTATAAAAGTAGGGGTAGGGGTACCATTTGGAGGGAGGAAAAATATAGCGAAGAAACTCTGCCCATTTGCCGAATCCATTGTCCCAACCCTTTAGCCTTTCCTCAAGCCAAAGGAGAATTAATGCAAAGCAGTTGGAGGATAGAAGAGGAGGAGCCCAGGATCAGGATCAAGGAGCGGTGGCCGGTCTCGACTTTGATTGTAAGTTGATTCATTTTTCAAGTAATAAAAGAATACTTTTCCCGTCCCAATGCATGAGTTATCTATGGTTTGTTTAATTTATGCTTAATTTCTAACCCTCAAGTAGAAAAGTAGCATGCATGCATAGTTGTTTGTCTTGGTTGCAGGTTATCTTTGGAAGGAGCAACGCAAGCAAGCGGGCAAAAGCGCAATGGAGGATCTACACCAAACATCAGTAACAAGGTTAGTAGTTCCTTTCCAGGCATGTATCATGAAAGAGGGGTTTAAGTTTTGGGTGGTAGGTTAAAAAGTAATTTCTTTACGGTCAAAATCTGCATGCAAGTCTGACCCTAGTTTGCTAGTCCGTAGGGTATTTTTCCTAACAACACTCAGAAGTCACATGCAGACACCTTCACTCTTCCACCTGTCCGAGATGATGATCATGCACATGATGACTCTTCTTCAGACTAGAGTTCTGATTCACAGGACTCAGATGATTCATATTCAGAGTCAGTACAGTTTGATGTAGATTCAGAGCATCCAGATGCAATTGCAGAGCCAGAGCAGAGGCCTAAGTGGGCACAGACTACTCTTTAGGATGCAGGGGATCTCGTTGGTGATCCAGTTGATACTAGGAGGACTCGATATGATTTTGAGGAGCCTCCTATTGCACTCACTACCACTGAACCATTGTCTTCTAGGAATATTTTCTTGGTTCAATCTTCATATCCACAGTCTTATGGCAAGGCTGTTGGAAATATCTGTTGGGAATCCTCCATACAGTAGCAATACAACTCCCTCCTCGAGAACTAGACTTGGGATCTAGTTCCCCTTCCTTTTGGGAGGAAACTTGTCATATGTAGATGGTTCTATAGGACCAAGAGCATAGCGGATATACAGATCAGTAGATACAAAGACATGCTTGTCGCCAAAGGCTTTCAGTAGGTTCATGGTATTGACTATGATGAGACCTTCACTCCAGTAGAGAATATGGATTCCATATGATTGAGACTTGCCATTTTGGCAGCCAAGGGATGGGAATTCCATTAGATGGACGTGAAGAATGCATTTCTTCATGGTGATCTCTCTGAGGAGATCTACATGGAGAAGCCCCAGGGATTTATGTAGGACTCATCTTTGGTTTGTCGACTAAAGAAGTCACTTTATGGCCTCAAGCAAGCTTCAATGGCATGGTATTCCAAGATGGACTCCTACCTATTGTCACAGAATTTTGTACGTTGTAAATTAGACCCGAATATATGCATGCTCAGGACGACTAATTCACTTCTACTTTTAGTTCTGTATGTCGATGATTTGTTGATCACTGGTTGCTCGACTTCAGTAATTGCTGCAGTCAAGAGGATTCTTCATGACAGGTTTTTGATGATGGAAATGGGTCTACTACACTTCTTCCTTGGACTTGAGATTAGTCAGGATGCATTAGGCATCAAACTGTCTCAAGCCAAGTTTGCATGAGATCTCCTTGAGATATTTCACATGACAGACTGCAAGTCTGCTCTGACTTCTTTACTATCAGGAATCAAACTTGAGGATGGTAGGGAGACTCCATTGGTTGACAGCACACTGTACAGACAGCTAGTGGGGAGCTTTTTGTATCTCACACACTCCATACTAGACCTTTAATATGTAGTTGGCACAGTTTCCAGGTTCAAGCAGGAGTTGCATGAGCTACATTGGAAAGTTGCAAAGTGTATCCTTCAATACGTATAGGGAGCCATCACCTTTAGGATTCATTATGCAATAGAATCTACATTATATCTCATTGGTTTTACTGATTCCGACTGGGTTGGCAATAGCATGGATCACAATTCCACATCTGGTTACTCACTCAGTCTTGGTTTTGGGCCTATCTGTTGGTCGAGCAAGAAGAAAGCTGCCATTACTCTATCTTTAGCCGAGGTGGAGTATAGAGGGGTAGTTAACATAACAATTTAGGCTATGTGGATACAACATTTTCTCATGTGCTCACTCAAATAACAACCTATAGCCTCTCATTCCCCACATGCCTATCCCATCCAAGGAAATGTGCCCTTTCTCTTCTCAACATTCCCTCGGATATCCCACTTCCCTTCTAGGGATTTAGCAATAGGCCGGATAGGAAGTCTCAGAGCATTGTAGCTGCAGTATAGCACCAACAAAAATCAATCCACAATAATTCTCTCACCCAAAGAACTTCTCACGGGCCTGAAAACCCACTTCTTCAATCCCGCTCCAAGCTAACCAGGTACACAAACCAAAAGGGACGAGAAAAAAGGTTTCAAAAAGGTGGAATGGTTGTCTCAAGGATAATAGAATGTATGAGTGAAAATGGTCATGTATTCATTGACTGGATAACTGAGTGTGTTCTTGGAACCATTATGAACTCTCTGTCCAAAAATGGTCCCCCGGTAGTTTCCCCTTGTTTTCCGCTCGTAAGGTCTCCCTCTCTGAATCCCCCCTCTGGGCTAAGTTTCCCCATGATATGAATGCATGTCCCCAACTTGACACTTGTCATATAGGAAGTTACTTTTGTCCACTTGTCCCCAACATTAGAACTTAGGATAAACTAATTATCCATACTTTATGTTTTAGGAAATATTAATATAATATTCCTTGACTTTTGGCCCTCCCTTACCCTAATTGGTGAAGTTCAGTCCCCCATCTATTTTATCGTGGTCAGTGTGCATGCAGTGATGTATTTTATATTAATCACGAGTCAAGTACAAAGTAGGCACATTGACCCTTGACATCTAGGTGCGCTGGCCTATTTCCAAGACATAAGCATTATGGCTTATAACACTGGCTCACTAGCCTATAACACATATTATATACACAAAGGTTCGTTGACCTTAATATCGTGTGCACTTTGTTATTGCACGTTGTATCCTGTATCTTTAAGGTTGTGCACACCTTAGTTACTGTGCATGGTATTCATGATGTGCACATTACATCCCTTTACTGCATAGTATATGTGCACACCATGCCATGAAAGGTGTATTACAAAAATGATGTCTAAACAACTCACTAGCTTAAATACACTTGGATTATATTTACATTTGGGTTCGGTCGAGGGATATTACACGTAGGCAGCCTAGAAATCAATAGTAACCTCTTATTTCTTCAATTTTAGCCTTTCTTTCATGTTTTAGTCTTATCACCCAAAATCAGTCCCATCGTTGAAATAGGAAGGAGAACCGTTGTGTTATATTCCCAACAAAGTTCTCTAAGGAGAACTTTATCTGATTCTTCCAGCTCATCTTTCTTTCCCTCATCTATCATCCATAAGATGGCATCTAGTGGTGGCTCTTGTGGAACTAGAAGTGCTCCATCTTCCCAATCTTCATCATCAGCAGTGATTGGTAGCTTGTACAACCACCATATCCTTGCCCAATATACTATGAACCCCACCAAAGTCATCAAAAAGTATGGAATTTTTCAGTTCTAAGAAGACACCACAACTACACTGTGGCATGTGTTCACTCCTCTTAACCTAGTGCCTTCTACTTGTCCACTTCCAAAGTTTAAGGAGAAACTACCTAATTTTTTGAGGAATAACACTGTTAGTACCAATGAACACCTAGTGGCATTTTCTAACACTTGTCATAACATAGGGGCCAAGGACAATGAAACCTGCATGCGCTTGTTTGTCAATTCCTTGGAAGGGAAGGCTGCAGCTGATTTCTTTGACTTTCCTCCTAAGATCCTATCTACTTGGGAGGAGTTAATCTATTGGTTCTGATCCACTTACGGAAAATCCAAAAGCCCACCTGAGAAGTTAAGGGAATACAATAATGTTACCTACAAAGAGGGTGATACTATCAATTCTTTCAACTTGTGTTTCACCAAATTGTACAATCAAATCCATGAGTTAATATGCCCCTAGAACCAAGACCCATTCATGCATTATTAGAATGCATTGCCTTCTCCTTACCATCGTATTCTTGAGGAAAAGTCCATTGATAATCTTAGCTCCACCCTTCATACTTGCTTCGAGTATGAAGAACAACTTGAACAAACTGGTTTACCCCAGGGAGAATTAGTTAGATAGACAGATATGTCTGCTCTCTTATAGCCAGTACAAGACATGAAGAATTGTATGATAACATTTGAGAAGAAGGTTATTGTCTCCCCTCTCACCCCTGGAGCTTCATCCTCTTTTTCCCCTCCTTTTAGAAGTCCGGTTGAAAATAATTTCCATCCCAAAGCTATCCTGCCTAGGAGTTGGTGTAACTTTTTCAAGGAAAACCATGAAGAAACCATGTGTGAGGTAAAGAAGAGTGCTAGAGACAATATCTTTGGTAAAATACCAGAAGATACTATCGCTATCCTAGATTTCCGAACCATAAGACGCCATGGTCATCAATACCAGGAATAAAGCCTATGCCCCAAAAGGTAAATCTAACCCTCCTCACAGTTCTTCTAGCCTGAGTTCATACTCAACCTCTGCTATGCCCCAGATCCCCAAAGTTCCCGAGAATCAAAGAATCATTCCCTCTTCCCCCCTCTTCCAAATACAATATCCTGAATCAGTTGGCCAACATCAAAGAAGATGCATGCCTCCTAGACATGGTTGTCATCCCTAAACAACAGATGCATCTGAAACAATTCATGGAAGGAAAGGATTATTTGTAGCCAATATTTCCAAAGAGGTAAATGAAGAGGATTCTTCTATAATTAAAGTAGGTGTACATAACTTTAGATATCCTGTAAANNAGATAATGGATAAGATCGCCCATTGTTCCCTCATTGATGGTGTTTCAAGCCCAAGTGTCATGTCAAATCTTATTATGGAAGAGGTAGGTGTGTCTTGTACAAACGAAAATTCCAGAAGCATGCTCTCCTATAATAGTCTACAAAAAACAAACATAGGCGAGATTAAAGACGTAACCTTAGTTTTATGCACTCACCCTAATATAAGGACAACCCTCAACATTCATGTGATTGGTATTCCTATGAGAAATTATTAAATTATATTGGGGAGAGATTGGAAATCCCTAACAGGTGGATACCTCTCACTCGACGGGACACATTTATCTGTTCCTCAGAATGGTAATAATATCATAGTCCTTAGAGAGGCAATAATTTCACCCTACATAGATAGTGTTTCGCAATCTAGCATAAACTATATCGAAGAAGAACTAGGAGTGTATTCCATCTTCACTGAGGAAGATAACATTCCTTTGGAAAAAATAGATTTAGATGATGATATATGGGATATGCACTTTGATGGTTCATTCTCTATTGAAGGTAATGGGGATGACATTATCTTGGTTTCTCCTGTAGGGAAAATTCATAATCTATCATACAAGTTGGAGTTTTCTTGTTCAAACAATGTCATTGAATTCGAAGCCTTGTTGTTAGGCATTGAGAATGCCCTTAATCTTGGTTGTGGTCACCTTTCAGTTTTCAGAAATTATGAGCTTGTTGTGAACCTAGTATGTAAGAATTTCTCTCCTAGCAACAAGCAAATGGAACAATGTTCCCAAATTGTTTGGACTCTTGTCTCGAACCTTCTATATTTTAACATCACTCATGTTAAGAAGGATTTGAATTCAATAGTTGATCGGTTAGTTGTCTTTGCAGCCTCGCCTACTCAGCAAATATTGCCTTGCTAGCCTGATTGTTATTTTCAATCTCTAGATCATTCATATATTCTTGACTATGTAGGATATTGTAAGGCCCTCCCTGGCAATGAGATCATTTTTGCTATCACCCAATATGAACCTATTAATCCCGAGGAAATTATATCCACAGAAAATAACAGGATTCCTGATGACTTGACTCCTCCCGAAATTTCATCTTCTTTGAGTGTTGGAGGCAATAAAGAGAAGGAAGAGGGGTTACAGCTGGAGGTGGTTGAAGCCATCTCCATGAAAATTAGGACACTTGGATCTTCATCGAACGTTAAAACAAATGTCTAGGGTTCTAATAAAAAAGAGATGTGTTCTGCTGAATTAATTGGTGGATTTCAAAAGGTTTTTCCTTGGTTTAACATGGGTCTTCATGGTTTTGATCCAAGTCTTGTTAGAATACTATGAAACCAACTAGGAAAAAACAAATACTTGTTAACTCTGCACTAAAAGAAGCCTTTAAAAAGGAGATGAGAGATTTATTAAGGGCTGAATTGTTTTTTTTAGTCCTCCCTGGATGGGTTTCCAATTCACAACCTACTTCGAATACCACTAATAATATTAGAACCTACGTTAGTCTTCGAACTTTTAGACAAGAAATTATGGGAAACCTTCTACCTCCTCTCAATATGAATATGTTTCTGCAATAGGTTGTAGAGTCAAAGTGGGAGCCCTTACTTGATAGTTTGTTTGGTTACAGTAAAATCAAAATAAAAAGGAAAAAATTCCACAAAACCACTCTTGTTAGTTTCAAGACAATGTTTTGCGACAGCCTTCCTTTTGGTTTATTTTATGCAAGTACCTCCTTTAAAAGGCCTATACACACAGTTTTTAATGAATTGGTCATTCTCCATGCTTACTTTGATGATTTAATCATATGCGTAGAGGGGCTGATAATCACACTAGAATTTCAAGTGTTGGGTCATTTCCAGATTACTTTTGTCTTGAGCACTAACTCAGAAAATTTAAAATAATTACAGAGGAAATGGTTTTCCTACAACAGTAACAATCCTCGCTTGAAATATTGCGAGGAACCAGCGTGAAGGCTTTTTTTTTCTGATTGAATTCTTTTGTATACTAGTAGCTTAGCTTTGCTTTCGATTTTGTGTGCTTCTTTGTTTGCTTTACAACACTTTGATTTCTTCTTTCTGAGTTGATCTTTTATTTTCTTGCTACATTGTATTTCTGTCTTTTACTGTTGTTGTTTTAATTTCCACATTATTACTTCTATTGCAATTTTTGTCTTTATCATCTCTTAAGCATTTGGTCAAGATAGAATGTTGGATCAAATATGAGATAGTGACACTCCTATGAAGCATTGCTAGTCAATAAAAATCAAGCTTACATAGATGATATGATTTCTCCTCGAAAGGGCCCTTGAAATTGTTACATTTTTCACTGTTGTCTTATTAAGAATTGGTTTCTACACTTCTTCTTGCCTTTTTTCCGTCCATTGAAATCTTAAGAGAAAGTATATAATTTTTCCCCCTTAAGGGAGAAATGATTATGCATACAGTGGTAAAACCCCTCATACTTAACACTTTCCATGAATTATTTCCAAAGTCCCGGTCATCTCTCCATTAAATCCACTCACTTCCCCCCTGTTGCATAATCATTTGAGTGATGTATTCTTGAGATTACCGTTCTTGGTCTATGAAACCATGAGATTTGAGTTCTAAATCTGTTACAAAAACAAATTCCTGTGGAGTTGTCAGTTTTTTGACGATTGAAAATGTCAACATAATTTCTCTGCAAAGTATTGCTAAAGCCTATTATTATATAAGACTAAATAATACTAGTAGGTGGGACCCCCTTGAACTTGAAGATCAAATCTATTCATTTTCGATGTTTTGATGATGTGCTACAAAGGTTTACATGGTTGATGAGATATTTTTTTCGTTGGTATGAGTCAAGCTTTGAGATGTTGTTCCTTCATGTTACTGCAACCTGCTATTCATTTATGGTATTTATTCTTCTCCCAACTGCACAACAAACATGTTAGTGAATTTATATGAAAGGCAATTAAAGGCAAAATACTAAACCACATGCATGAAAGTACTTGTTGATTGTTTTTGAACACTAGCTAACAAGAAAATGGGTATGAAATTATGTGAATTACATTTTTTATATGCATATGGTTGAAAAGTTGGTGGCACACTTGGCAAGTGTTATTGTAAATGGTCATGCAATGGGAAATGGAATTATCTAGTCTATTTACATATGATACCTTTGATAGTTTGAGTGTCGAGGACACAATTGACAAGTTAATTGTGTTATTGGTTATGCAATGGCTGAATTATATGGCATTCAAATTATGTTATGGTGTAATTCATGTTATGGGGTTTTAATATGGTGATAGTCTCGATACATGTTGATTAATGGTGTTAATGGAGAATTTTTGGCATGTACTATTTGAGTTAATGAGGTATGGGTGGAGGTGATGTGCATTTATTGCATGTCACCTTTACCCTTTCCATTGGCTACCACCTTAATCGAACTATTGTTTGATCTTACTACTGTGTTCACGCTCCGAAATTTAGCAAGGTGAAACTGCTCGGCCACCTCTCGTCTTAAGGATTTCTATTAACAGGTATGTGTTTTTTTTATCTAGTCTTGACTTCACCCTGGTTATGAAATGATTTTTGGCTTAGATGTATGGGTTTGTGTTTTTCCTGAGTGTTGCAACTGTGTGAAATTTTGGAAATGGATGGTTCTTCCTGCAACTTTTTGAGTTTGTATAAGTTAATAGTCTTCCTCATGATAGCTCTTTGTTACTAATGGCTTAGTTGGAGTTCTTTTGGTTATTGGGTTTATTGTCCGACTGTCCCCATGCATGTGCATCACGTGTCTAGTCTATGATTTTTTGGGGTTTTAACGGTTGAAAGCACTCTTCATCACTTCTTTTTGTTTATTTGAGAATTGATCGATTTCCTCACCCAAATCCATGAAATGGCTCTCCTGTTCTTGCTCAGCCTTGTCATCACCTGAGTACTGGGGTTTCTTTAAGAACCCCAAGGGTTTCACCCTGTACGCATTTATATTCTCTATCAATTGGTTGGGGCTCGCTCCTCTGTGATAACCCTCCTGTCTCAGGCTTGACATATATCTGCGAATAAATCGTGGTTCCTTCTATGCATGCACTGCTGGTATTAGGGTTTTTCAACATTAAAAGAAGTTGTCTCTAGTTGTCCTTTGTTAGTCACAGTGTGAACCATTAAATATACAAGTTTGAGGGTGAAATGGAGCACTAACCTGGCCTATAGGGTTTACCACTTGTGTGTTTGATGGTCTCATATCACCGACCATTTTGAGTACAGATCTATCTAGTTGGTCAAGTAACAGTCATGATAGTTTGACACTCAGTTACTGTTTATGTGATAATAAGGATAAACCCTTCATTTCAATTTCACTTTCACAAAACACAATCAATCTCCTCTTATTAATACTCAGTATTGGAAGAGCCTCTACCCCGATTCAATTGGCTGCATGGGTACGCATAGCTACTATAGTTTGTTTGGTTGAATGATTTTCTTCCACAGTGGATAATTGTTGATTAATATGCAGTCACTAGTAATTGCACTTATGGAGTTTTGAATGATGGTTGGCATTGGTTACAAATGTTGGGTGTTGTTCACACATGTCGCGTTATGTGAATGTTGTTTTGCAAAGTAAATTATTGGGAGGGGAAACTATGGTCTTCTTTGGGGACAAATGATTATTGGACTGGATATATCTACTACATATTTTTGTTTGTTGGTTGAATGAGCCCGAGTATGCACATCTTGGTCAATCACGAGTGACTAAATCAATAGATCAGCATGATATACTAAGTTATATCATGATTGTATATTTGTTGTGTGATTATTGGAAATGTTACACTGTGGGATTTTGTCAGTTGTGCACTGTGTATATTATGGATGAATTGTTTTCATACTCGATGATACCCACTGAGTTTTAAGCACGTTATTTATTGTAATTAGCCACTGTTGATAAAAATCGTGTTGGGTGGCTCAGATTTTAAGTCACATTGGATTGTTTGTTTACAAGGGTATAACTACATTTCCTGGGAAGATCACTCCTACATAGCTTGTGTCTAATTGATGGTTGTTGGTTGTATAATAAGTTGTCATTTCCAAGTGTATAAATTTGATATTTTACTAGATATATATATATGAGAATGAATTTCATTTCATTTTATATGGGCTTTGTTGCAACAATAGTGACTTCATTGTTATTTTGAAAACATGACTGTGGAGTACAGTCGAGGATTGAAGAAATGCCTCGACAGTGGTTGATTTTGATAGTAACAGATTGGAAATGGGGACTATTCGTAAATTTTTATAAAATGCAAATTGTGGGAATAGTGCCTCTTACAAATCGTATGGAAAAATTACTATTTTTCAATAGCACTGTGTTGGCGCTGGAAGTCACCTCTGGATTGCTGCAGAGATAAGCCCAAGGCCCATCAATTTGTATGTCACAGTAAATAAATTTAAGGGTGGTATAATGGGCATAGTATCAAGATTATATCGCTTTAACTTAAAAAACTGGGTTGGCATGCATAGACAAGTGAGGTATTGATGTAACTTCAGTCAGTGATTTTTTGCATAGTGGTGAGTAGAGGGAAGAACTTAAAGAAGATGAAGTGGTCTATTGTGGATGTCTGGTCTTTCGGTAGCCAAAGGAGAAGAAAACTCGAAAGACAAGATCTTCTTGGCTCAGAGCTATAGGGAACTAAATGAAATTATCATGAACTGAAATCAATCATACATCATGATTCAATAATAATCGCCCACCTGGATCGTCCATGCCCATGTCATTCATTGTTGGAAGAAAATAAACATAGGGAATTGATTAAAACTGACATGGTGTTACTATGATCAAACATATATCACACAAACAAAACTATCCTTGATGGGATCTTCCATGCTCGAGTGTTCTAATACAATTGTTACAAAGAGATGAAAGGGAAATTGACTTTCATTAGACAAGAAATCTCAAATGCATAACATAACCAGAGAAACAGAGGCTTTTACTAAAAAATTACAATGAGGAGCTTCGCTCCATGATAGACACTAACAAAATGGCAAAAATGCCTACATATACTTAGAACTAGCACCCCTGCTGAAGGTGCAATCATGTCATGAGTTCAATGCTTTGCATTTGTGAGTTTCTCGGTCAGGATGTGCATACAAACGTTAGCCAGAATTCCCATGCAGTCTTCTGTTAGACGCTATCTCTTTCAGCCCAGACTGACATCATGTCTTTGCGATTTGTCTCTTTCTGGAATTCTATTTAAGGAAGGAGACGATGTCTCACCCACTTCCCTTATTTACATTAACTTATTCAATGGGATATGAGTGGGAAGAGTCAATGCCTGCATTGGATGACATGGAAGTTTTCCCTTGGCTACCTGTTTCTTTGTTGAACTACAACAAGGGGAACCGAATGACGGACGTGGACGAGAATCTGGTGAGGGTGATAGCTCCATCGGCATGAAGGTGAGGTGAAATACACCCATGTAGACATTCATGGAAAATGGAAGGTGACCAGGAAAATACAGGTGGTGGAAAATGTTGGTGTTGCACTGGGACAGATTGGCGATGAGGTGTCACAAGGTGATGAAGTGGGGGTAGAGAAAATTTTGTGGCAGTGGATAGGATGGGGGGTATTGGCCCAGAAGGAGGTGAGCGGTAGAACAATTGGTAGGAGATGGTAGGCGACAGTGATAAGGGACATGATCTGAGGGTGAGTGGATGACATGTGTACCATCATGAGATGAGAAGGGAGAGTGGGTGATATGATGGGCAGAGGTGAGAGATGGAGTGGAAGACAGATGTCAGTAGGGGGTGGTAGTGGTAAAGGATGGTAGTAAGCGATCTACTAAGAGGGGGTAGGCAATGACAAGAGGTTTTAGGTGGGGGGGGGGTCAGAGTTAAGGAGAGGGTGACACATTAGTCGAGGGCCCACATTTTAAAACCACCAACTCAGATCCCCCCTTGTTAAAGGAAAAATGTCGGGGGGGTCTGATATGGCTCCTGCATCGTAGATCTAGGTGCACGAATATCGGCCACCTAGATCTACGCACCGCTTAGCAAGACGTGCCTGCACACACAAAAATTAGGATAAGTGATTTTTAGCCCACTTCTTGCCACTGTTTTTCCAAAGGGGTCCATTTCTTAGGAAAACACCCCCTTACAAATAAATGTGATAACATTAGGCTCCATGGGGGATGACTTTCTCCCTATGAGATGCCAATAACTCTTATGTAGATTCAGTGCCTTGTTGTTGGGTTATGGAGTCACTTATAAATTGGAAACAAAAGAAAATAAATATTTACAAATACATGAGAGCCACTTACAGCTTAAATAAAAAAAATTCTTCAGAAAATGCCCATTTATAAGGCCACCAAACACTTCATCGCCCTCCACATTTTGCAGCATGTATGTATTCTTCAGATATCTCTCAGATATTTTGAAGGGTCCAATCCAGAGGGCTTCAAATTTACCATGCTTTCCCTTGTCTTGTCTAGGTGCATCCCATTTAAGCACTAGATCTCCCAGCTGGAAATATTCTTTTCTCGCCTTTCTATCAAAGGCTTGTTTGATCCTCTGATGACGGTCATGAGCTATGTCCATCTCTTTCTCTCTAGTCTGTTGGGATTCTACTAGTTGATGAATCCTTCTGATCATATCATCATGCTCTCCTTGATAATCCTGAAGGAATTTCACTACGAGTAGGGCCAGCTGAGAAGAAAATATTTCTTGTGTCCCATATACAAGATGGAAAGGGGATCTGCCTACAGACCTCTTTGGTGTCACTCGATCAACCCACAGAGAAAATTTGAGCTTTGAATCCCATTCCTTCTTATTTTCCTTCAGAAATCTCTTGATAATCTTAATAATTCTTTTGTTAGAAGACTCTGCTAGTCCATTACCTTGGGGATAATAGGGGGTATAATGGATTAATGAAATCCCAAACTGCTCGTAGAATTTGATCAATGGCTCAAAATTGAAGGATGCAGCATTATCAGTGATGATTCTGTTGGGACAACCAAACCTTACAATAATACCCTCCAGGAAACCAATGATCACTTTATGAGAGGCACCCCTTTGTGGGGATAGCATCTATCCATTTAGTGAAATATTTTGTGGCAGTTAAGTTCCACCTGTGCTGACCACTTGAAGCAGGATGAATTTCCCCTGTGAAGTCCAGTCCCCACTATTGAAACAGTCATGAATCTTCCATAGGCTTCAATGGTTGGGACTTGAGCTGTTGCTTTCCAGAGAATTTTTGACATTTAATACAAGCCCTAATTTTCGCACAGACATTAGTGAATAGAGTAGGCCAGTAGTATCCATCCCTGAGAATTTTTTAGGTCATGATTTTCAAGAAATGGTGTCCCCCACATAGGCTATCATGGAACTCAAACATATTTTTTTGGGTCTCTTGTGGGTCTACACATCTCAGAAGCACTCCTAGAGGGTATTTCCAATACAAGACATGGTCAATAAGGTAATATCTAATTTATTTGTTCTTTAAAGCTCTTGCCTTGATCCTTCCCATACCATTTGGAGGTCGAAACTCCTATAGAAAATATATAAGGTCTTTATACCAGGTGCATTATGTCAATGGGGGGGTTGTCCTGAGAGATTTTGTTAGAAACATTATCCTGTTGATCTTCTAAGCAAGTGTGGATGAATTTAACCCCCAAATATTTACAATTAGACTCAACCAATAGCTTGTCTAAACCTTGTCCTTTAACTAGTTTGGTGGGCTTTATTTCAAGATCAAACTCAAGGATTTTAGCAATCCAATTACTCCTTCCCCCATCTATATCAGGCTAAATGAGAATGTCCTTAACAGAAGCTGAAGGAAGATATGCAATTATCGTTGAATGCAAAACATAGATTCTGAAGGATTTAAGAGCCTTTACCAAGGCATAGTCCTGTTTCTCCATGATGTCATAATTTGTCTCTGTATCTCTCAATGCCCTACTAAAAAATGAAATTGGATGCTCTATCCCTTCAACATTCTTCTACAATAAAAAAGGTGCCACCGTATCAAAAGAAGCAAAATAAAAAAACAGAAAATCCTTGGAATAATCAGGACTGACAAGCACAAGTGCCTCAGTCAATTCCTTCTTGATTTGGCTGAAGGATTCTCAGGATTCAATAGTCCATTTTACTTCATTTCCGTTTCTAAGAATGATTGTGATATGCTTCACCAGTTTAGAAAAAATGGAAACAAACCTCCTCAAGAAATTAATTTTTCCCAGGAAGGATTGAACCTCTTTCCTAGACCTTGGGAGTGATAGGGTTTGGATCACTTCCACCATGCTGGGATCAATTATGACCCCCTCAATTGATACTATGTGCCCCAGTAGTTTCCCTTCCTTCATGGAAAAGAATGATTTATTGTGATTCAAGGAGAGACTGAACCTCCTACATTTCAAGAAGACCTTCCTCAAATGATAGCAATGCTCTTTATCAAATCTGGAAAAGGTTGTTATGTCATCCAAATAGATGACTACAAACTTATCCTTCTCCTCAATGAAGGAGATATCCATAGCTCGTTGAAAGGTTGCTCCTGCATTCATTAATCCAAAGGGCATCTTGGCATACATGAATGTACCCCAAGGATTCATGAAGGCTATTTTTTCTCTGTCCTCCGAAAAGAGATCTTATTGTAGCCAAAAAATCCATCAATCATGGAAATCTTGGACACACCTTTCACCCTCTACAATATATGTTCCATCTTTGGTAGTGGGTAATTGTCCTTCTTAGAGCTCCTATTCAGATTCCTGAAATCGACACAAATTCTGATTTCTCTACTCTTCTTTCTTAATGGGACCAAATTGGCTATCCACTCAGAATATCTCAAAGGCACAGTGATCTGAGCATCCAAAAGACTCTTCACCTCCCTTTCCATAATAGGCAACGACATAGGATTTATCTATCTCAACTTTTTCCTAAATGGTTTGGCTTCCTTCTTCAGGGGAATCTTGTGTTCAATAACACCGGTGTCATATGTCCTGAGGTTTTCGTAGGTCCGGGAAAACGCATCATCAAATTATTTTAATATCTCAGTATACTCGGCCCTCTTCTCTCTTGACAGTATACTTGACAATTTGACAAATTTTGGTTCCTGCTATGTGCCAATTTTGCACTCAGCCACATCAACATCATTATTTGAGATTGTACCCTTTACTGCCACATCATTTCTGTCAAATAATAGTTCTAAAGGGACTAGTCCCTTTGGGATGTGATTTCTAGGAAAATGGACAATATGATGGTCAACAATCTTGCTCAGAAAATATCATCATGAGGACCCACTCCAGAGTCAGGATATTGATCAATGTGCAATGCTGAAAATTCATCAATTGTCTCAAGGAACCTTTTGATCTCAAGATTATCCTCAAACACCTTCCAATGCTTTATATTGTTGGGTATAGAGGGCATGTATTTCATTTCTACATCATACCTGAGTTTAGGAGGTAGAGGGACTATGAAATTTCTTGTTGAGGAAACCAAAGAATCGACCACTATATTTTATTCTCTAGGGATAAATGAAATGTTGAAGGTTGAGAAAAATCTGTCAATCAGGTCCCACACTTCATTTCCGTAACTCCTGAGCCGAGGGTGTTTGGCCTGGTAAATATTTCTGACCTGCTGAATAATTAACTTAGCATCACCAAACACTGCTAACTTTTCAATCCTCATGTCCTTTGCATCTCTCAATCCCAAAACCAGAGCTTCATACTCTTCCACGTTGTTGGTAGCTTCAAATTCTAATTTGTATGACAGAGATATGTTTTCCTGAGCAAGGGAAATAAATACCACTCTTGCACTAGCTCCTTCCCTAGAATAGGCTTCATCAAAGAAAATTTTCCAAATAGGGGTAATTGGAGGAGAATCTTCCCAGAGGGTGGGGGACTACTTTCTGATTTTAAGGGGAGACTTAGGAGCATTAGTGAGTTGTAACATTCTAGATCCCAAATCAGCATCCATAGAGAAAATAGGGTGATTGGTGGGGTCTGCTTCATCACTAATAATGTAGGCCAACTAAGCTTCCCTGTATAGTCCCCTATGCTCCCCTCTGAACACTAGAATGGTATCATATGTGAGGTCCATTTGTAATGTCCCCCGAAGCCTTTTTATCCAAGATATTGACAATAGCATGCCAAACTTGGGAGGAACATCAGCCACCACAATATCCATGACCACATTGTTCATGGGCAGCTGAAACAAAGTTACCACCAGGTATTTGATGACCCCAAGACATTGCACCCTCCTTGAATCGAAAGAGTACAAATCATGATAGGATTTTGTGACTTCCTGCTCGATTTCTTCCATGACAATTTTGGGCATGAGATTATGGGAATCCCCTGAATCCATCAGACAATTATGCAACACCTTGTCATGTATGTTAAGTGATGTGTAGAAGGAAGGGGATGAATCATCTCTATATTCTACCATAGGAACTAAGATGACTGTTGTCTTTTTTTCTTGTATATTTACTTAGTCTGTGGAATGGAAAGATGACTCAGACTGCAACAGTTTAGACATGGATTTTTTGAAGTCTTCATGTTTAACCAGCTTTGAAAGGGGCACAGGGATTCTGATATTTTGGATTTCATGATCAAAACTAAAGGAGGAAGGGGGCTTTAGAATTTATCTCACCTCTGAGGCAGGGTATTTATCTATTGGTGGGGAATTATGAGCTCTCTTTTGCTTACTGATGTTTGTTGTGTCTTTAGCAGGATTCTTTGATATGGAAGGCTAATCAGGGATGCCAAACTTCCCTTCTTTCTTCTTAGACTGAAGGTTGTATTTATTGGGACTGCTACTGGCCTTCTCCCCCTTACTCATGTCATTTATTTGACTGATCATGAGAGACTCCTCGTAGGAAGATTGAGTTAAATGGGGAAATGGGGAGGTGTCCCCAATACAATGGATTTCAGGGTCAAGCTCTTCTTCTTCCATCTCTTCATCAATAACAAGGTTTTTTTTAAGAGGGGTTTGAATTTTCTGATCATTTATGTCTCTATCAATTTGTATAATATGAGGAGCATTGTTATTCAACATCCTGAAGTTGGCTCTGCTATCTGTATTTGGGACATTCTTATAACCTTGATTCCATTCAAATTTTATCTTCTCCATTTCTGTAGACATGGACTTCGCTATCTTGGTTAATTCATCTACTTGGGGGTGAGATGCAAAAGAACCAGAGGTTGATGCCTCAGATATTCCTCTCCCTCTATCTCTATCGGCTTTGCTCCTAAGCCTGTCAACTGCCAACACATTGGATTCTACTTCCAGGGCTACATATTGCATAAGGGCCAATGTAGTAGCTCTTCTTTCTCTCAACAGGAGGCAAACATTGGGGTCAAATACTCTAGCATAAGTGATCTTGGCAGAGGCCTCTATAGGTTTTATCTCAACAGGAATTTTGTTGTACATTTTATTGAACCTTTGTTAAGCCCTAATATTGGCTCATTACCCCTTAATTGGGTCATATTATATTAGTAATTTTATTTTATTTATGTTGGCTTTAGGCCATTAATTGTAATTGTACCTCCTAGTCTCCTATATATACCAAGGAGACATTTTAATTTTGAATCATCTTGTACTTGAACATTTAAGTGGGGTAAAAGGAGGTTTCCCCCTCCAAGAGGCTTATTATATGAAATTATCTTTTTTTTAAGGCGTTGAGTACCCTTTCTAATGTTTTTCTATGCTATATTGATATTTGTTTCTTAACATATGGTATCAGAGCTCAAGGTCTTGGGGTTTCGCTGCTACATCTGAGACACCTTGGAATTTTCACTATAACTTTGTTTATACAATGTTTCAGAAGGAACGGCTTGGATGATATTTATCAGATGGATCAAGGTACGTTGGGTTCAAAATTCAGCTCCTGAGGCCGTATACTTTTGGAGATACAGCCTATACAAAATAAGGTTTTGGAATCATCCTGAACAGAGTCATTACATAATTTTCACTATAAACCCTTTTCTGTAATGTTTCAGACCATGAAATCCAGAGAATATTTACAAAAATTAGTAAGGTATATTTGGTAAAATTTGTATCTTCTAGGTCATCTTAAATTTGTAGATACACCTTGTGTAAGATAGGGTATTTGACTAGTCTCAAGAAGGTGTTCCAGGTAAAACAATCATAACTTCTTCCTAGACTATCCAAATTGAGTGGGACTGGTTTCATTGGATTGTGGATAGTCTGTAGTATTTTGGGTGTTAGTTTCAGAATTGTATATCAATTATTTTGTGTGGGGAATGCTATACAAGTGAGGTCTCCTGGAAAGGCTAAAAATAGACAAGTTGTGGGGAAGTTACCATCAATTCCACTTGGAACATCCAATTTTGATCAGACCTATGGAATTGTAGAGAATAAATATCAGAGAAATACATAAAATAAAGTTTCATACCCAGAAGGGCAGAAACTTGGGAGATACAACAGAAGAACCACCTCAAAATCAAGGTTCAAAAGTGATACCTGGCCAACATGCCACCCAAAAAGGGAACTTCTACACCAAATAAGCCTCCAGAAAATCCTACTTGGATTCTTGATGAAGGTGAAGAAATGTGTAGGGACACAAATGATTTACAAAAGAATATAGTAACAAAACATGAACTACAAGAAATGACGGAGGGTTTAAAAGGGGAGATCATGGAAGTATTGAAAAATTTCGTAATAGAGAAGACACCTAAAAGTGAAAATGCATCCCGTGAAATTCATGATGAGGACACAAAGAAGGTGAATCAAGAATGGAGAAACTCCAACTTTGGTTTGAA
>ML844018.1:17862-38070 GCA_009831015.1 Picea engelmannii | reverse complement strand
AGCCTGGTCTACTAGACCCAGTGGTACTTCGGGATGACATTCTGCAGCTAGACCATGCTTCCATTCATGGGGGTGGTCGATAATTCAAACACTGGTCCTTTCTTCATTAACTGATTTCTCTCCTTGGGATCCGAAGGAGGTTTATTATCCTCATCAAAGGGAAATTTGGGGTTATTTGATATAATAAACCCTCTCTTATAGTTTTCACATTCTTTCCTCTAGTGATATCATGGCCAATACTTTCAAGGCTTCACCCCCACAATCAGTTATTGGTAACTCAAACAATAATACATTTACATTGTTCCCATGCCACAACATGGTAACCCTAATAAATGATTAATTACAAGTTGGGGGAAACATGGGTGTTACAATAATCTTTCATATTACTACTATGACAAAAAGATGTAAGAGTTGTTTGAAATCAAGCTAGGAAATAAGACTATGGATGAGTATGAAAATAAGTTCTTAAAGTTTTTGAGATATGTGGGATTCATTAAATATGAGAAAGTAAATATTCAGAGGTTTCTAAGCGGGCTACCTACTTTTTAAAAGGATAAACTACAATTTGATGAGCCAAAGACTTTGGAAGAGACCATAAGGAAGGATAAGTATCTTTATGAGTAGAGTAAAGGTAGAGCAACATTCCAAAAGTCTTGGAAACACAATAAGAAGGAAAAAGTGGAACAGGGGATGAGATGTTTCAAACCTCCTTCATATTTAGGAGCATTCCTAATATGTATCGGAAAATCCTGGCAGCTAAGAGTGAGTCAAAGATGGAAAATTCTTCTGGAAAAAGACCAAAACTATTGATCAAATGTTGGGGGTGTAAAGGCGAGAATTTGTGTAGAGATTTCCCTCATAAAGAAGACAAAATGAGGATTGTTCACAATCTTCAAGAATCGACTATAGTTGAATATGTGCGTAGAAGTATTCCTAGGATATATGCATCCTTGGAAGATCAACAGGTAGAACATCAATCCCACCTAAATGAGGTGTAAGGTAAGATATCCAATCAACATGTTGTTATTTTAATTGATTTAGGAGAAAACCATAACTACATTGATCCTAAATTAGTGGATATATTTCCTTTGAAAAATGAATAATCTTGAAATATCATGTTTGGTCCAGCTAGCCACTGTAACCAAAAGAAGGATCAATGAGGTTGTCAGAAGTGATCCAATAGATTTGAATGGAGTCAACACAATTGTTGATCTAAATATCATTCCATTGGGATCTTATAATATCTTAATTGGAATGGATTGGTTGGACCATCATCTTGATGTCCTAGATTTTCATGATAATACATTTACATGTCTTGATGAATAAGGAAAACAAATCTTCGTAAAAGGGATTCGGGATTCCAGGACCCATTTCTATAAGGAAAATTTCAGCCTTATAGCTGAAGAGATGTTTCAGAAAAGGATGACAATTATTTGTAGCCCATGCGGAAGAGCCAACCAAGAATAAGAGTCCAAATATTGAGGATTTTGCAGTGCTACAATAATTTGAGAATGTATTTGGGGAGATTCTAGGTTTACCACCCAAGAGAGACATATATTTTTCTATTAATCTAATGTTTGGATCTTCCTTAGTCTCCAAAAATCCTTACAGGATGAGCACCCTAGAGTTGAAAGAATTGGAAATGAAACTAGAAGAATTGTTAAATAGGGATACATGTGCCCAAGTGTCTCACCTTGGGGAGCACTAGTTCCTTTTGTGAAGAAGAAGGATGGGACCTTGATTTTGTGCATTTATTTTAGGTGGCTAAATAAATCTATAGTGAAGAACAAGTACTCTATTCCCATAATCAATGATCTCTTCGATCAACTGAAAGGATCAAAGGTATTTTCCAAGATATACCTGAAATTAGGGTACCATTGGGTGAGAATCAGAGATGAAGATATCAACAAGACAACTTTTAGAACTAGATATGGGCACTATGAGTTTGTAGTTGTGCCATTTAAATTAACAAATGCACTAGCTATATTTATGTGCTTGATGAATGACATATTCAAAAATTTCATGGATAAGTTTTTCATAGTTTTCTTGGATGACATACTTATCTATTCCAAGTTATAGGAAGAGTATGAGCAACACTTGAGGATGGTACTGTAGGTGTTAAGAGAGAATTAATTATATTCCAAGTTGAGTAAATGTTCATTTTACCAGAAGTAGATCCATTATTCAGTCCATAGTATTTTAGAGGAAGGCATAGCAGTGGATCTGGAAAATATCAAGGCATTCAGAGAATGGCTAGTACCAAGGAATGTAATGAAAGTCGAGTCTTTCATGGGACTTGTAGGTTATTACAGGAGATTTATTGAAGGATTTTCATGGATTGCATATCCAATCACTTCTTTGCAAAAGAAGAGGATACAATTTGAATGGACCTCCAAGTGTGAATAAATTTTTTAACTTTTGAAGGAATTGCTTACAAGTGCACCAATTTTAAAAATCATTGATCCAAACAAGAACTTTGTTGTGTGCACAGATGCATGCAAAGAGGGGCTTGGCGGAGTCCTTACACAAAAGGGCCATGTGGTATGTTATGAGTCAAGGAAATTGAAATATCATGAAATAAATTATGCCACACATGACTCAAAGTTGGCAGCTGTAATTCATGCTTTAAAAATGTGGAGGAATGATCTCATGTGAAATTTTTTTGAGCTGAGGATAGACCATTGTGGTCCGAAATATTTATTTGAGCAGACAACATTAAATGCCAGACAAGTTAGATGGCTAGAATTTATCATAGAGTATGATTTTAATATAGAACGTATTAAAGATAAAGAGAATAAAGTGGTTGATGCAATCAACGAGAGGGTGCACGAGATGCATGCTACAACCATAAGCATGTACATGACATATTTAAAAATAAATTTTTAGAAGCTATAAAATCATACCAAATTTATTTACAAATTAAGGAAAGAATATAACAATATAATTCATAGCAGAAATATAAAGAATATCAGTTGAAAGAGGATGAGATTTTCTTGTATAGGAACAAGGTTTATGTTCCGAATTTTCAGAAATTAAGAAATTTGGTATTAAAAGAAATTCATAATGTTCCTTAAGTTGGGCACCCATGATACCAGAAGATAATTGCAACCATAAGAAGCCAATATTTGTGGCCAGGCATGAAGAAATATGTGGTTGAGTATATAGCCAAATGCATTGACTGTCAAAAGGTAAAGGTTGAACATAGACATCCAGTTGAGTTGCTACATCCATTGCCCATTTCTGAGTGGAAATGGGAATTTGTTTCCATAGATTTTATTACCAAGCTGCGCAGAATAGTGAAGAAACATGATTCCATCATGAAGTGGTCGATAAACTCACAAGGGATACCCATTTTATTCCAGTGAAGTTAACTCATAAGACAAACAACATTGTTGAGATTTACATGAAAGAAATTTCCAGGCTACATGGAGTGCCTAAGGAAATTGTGTCAGGTCAATATTCCAAAATTACTTCAAAATTTTGGAAAGGATTATTTAAAGGATTCAAAAGAAACTTAAATTTTAGTACAACATATCACCTAGAGTTGGATGGGAAAACAGAGAGGTTCAACCAAGTAATTGAGGACATGTTGAGAATGTGTGATGGACAAGCCATATAAATGGGAATAGTATTTAAATTTAGTATAATTTGGATACAACAATGGATATCAAACATCATTGAAAATGATCCCATTTGAAGCATTGTATGGCAACAACTGTAATACTCAAGTGAGTTGGGACAATCCACTAGACAGAGTAGTATGTGGGCCTAAGATGCGCAAGGAGATGGAAGAGAAAATGGTTAAAATCAAACAGAACTTGAAGGCATCCTAGGATAGGAAGAAAATCTACACAAAAAAGGGTAGAGTAGCTAGAGAATTCCAAGTGGGAGAACATGTTTTTTTTAAAAGTAAAACCAAAGAGAAGTTCAATGAAGATGGGAATCCGCCCCAAGTTAGTAGCTAGATATTGTGGGCCATTTGAGATACTAAACAGGATAAATCCAATTGTATATATGATTGCATTTCCCGCATCCATGCATGTGCATAATACATTTCATGTATCTTTATTGAAAAATTATGTACATGATTCTAACCATCTCATTGATTGGACTATGATTCAGGTGGAGCCATAAGGGGATGTTTAGGTACAACTAGTGCATATCCTAGACTGGAAATTCAAGGTGCTCTAGAACAAATTCATTGGGCAAGTAAAGGTTTAGTGGACCTACTATATCCCCGAGGACGTGAAATGGGAGCTAGAATATACAATGTGGGAAGCATCCCTACATTTATTTTCAATTTTTTATGTAAACATTGTATATGTGCATGTGTGAATTATGCTATGAGCCAAGCAATATGGTCGAGGGCCAATCAATGTAAATGCACATTAAAAATATTAATAAAAAAACACATTGTTGGTTGTTAGAAAATGGGGACTAAAATGAAGGGGGGATATGAATCCATGAGAGAGAAATGAGAGGGGGCTAAGGGGCCAAAGCCATAAATATTATAATATTTTATTATAACCCAAAATATTTAAATTAGCTTATGTAAAAGGTATATCAACCTTGAAATGCGTGCAAAAGTAGTTGGGGAGGACTTCCTTGAGTTTCAAGTTTCAATTTAGAAAAAAACACATACTTATTCCTTGTTTTTGGGGAGCTAATCATAATTCTACCATCATCCTAGTTTGGTAGGAATTGTAAGAGAAATGAAGCCAAGCTTGTAAATGGGAAGGGGTATATGTCCATTACGGAAATTGATACCTTGAGTACATGTAAATCCTAGAATTGAAATTTTCCTAGCCAATGTGTGTTGAAGCTTAGTAAGGGGTGTGGTATCATAAGGGTCTGCATTGCAAATAAGGGGATCCACCCTTTGGTTTGTGCAGACTGAAGGGGAAAAGAGAGCTAGTGATTGAGATGGTTGAATGAGTGATTAGGCTAAGAAAATTAGTGGGAACAAGGTTGAGAGAGTCTTACTCTTCCTTGTGGACTCATAGCCCCAACATGGGGGTGGCCTGTTGTAGAAATACCTGGTGCAATAGTGCCTACAGCTGGGAGGAACGTCCATCAACAATCGATTGGTGTAAATGATTATTAAAGATAAGTGTTCTGATTACATGTGTTTACACTATTAATTATGTGAACTTATGTGATTAATTGTTGTAATGTATTAATGAATAGATGTGCATTATAATCTGAATGTTCTCATAAATTTTGTATGAGTTTGCACATCATTTTGCATGTACAATTTGTATTATATGATAGGGAAAAATTGTTATACGGTATCAAAGTGAATGGAATGGATAAATTATGGAAATTGGAAAAAACATTCGAGTACCATGCCATCCCAATGGATATAGGGGTGGTTGGGTACATTACATGGGAAATTTGGTGATGAAATCTATAGTAACAATCTCTCATTTCCATTCAAGAATGGGTAATGACTATAGAAATATAGTTGGATGTCTATACTCATCCTTTACCTTCTGTCATTCTAGGCATCTGGATCTATAGTTAGCTACATCTGCCTTCATTCCAAGCCAAAAATATTGACCTCTTATAGTTGCAATAGTTTTGTGATACCCTGGATGTCCAACATAACACATTGTGCATCTCTTTCAACACTAAAATTTACAATTTTTGTGAATTAGGAATGTAAACTGTGTTCATGTACAAGAGGATTCCATCCTCTTCTAGCTTGTAATCTTTATATTTCAATTGTACATTACCTTGTTGTAAGACTTCTGTAACTGGAAAATATTGATGGTTTGATGTTGCAACTTCCAAAAAAAATCTTTTTAAATCTGAACTATTCATGCTAATGGTTTTGGCATGCATCTCATTCACCCTCCTATTGAATGCATTAGAAAATTTATTGTCTGTTCCCTTGATGTGCTAGATGTCAAAGTTATATTTGTTGATAAGTTTCATCCATATAATTTGTTTGGAATTTAATTTTGGTTGTTCAAATAAGTATTTTAGACCACTGTTGTATGTTCTTAGCTCAAATTTTCTACCCATGAGACAATGTCTCCACATATTCAATGCATGAACAATAGATGTTAGCTCTAACTCATGTGTATCATAATTACTCTCATGTTATTTCAAATTTCTTGATTCATATTATATCACATGCCCGTTTTGAGTAAGGACTCCACCTAGCCCTTCCTTTCATGCATCAATGCACACCCCAAATTCCTCCTTTGGATCAACAATCTTTAAAATTGGTGCACTTGTCAGTAATTCCTTCAAAAGTTGAAAGCTCTCTTCACACTTGGAAGTCCATTGAAACTTCAGACCCTTCTTTTGCAATGAAGTTATTGGATGTACAATCTTAAAGAAGCCTTGAATGAACCCCCTGTAGTAACCTACAAGTCCCATGAAGGACCTGACCTCTAAAATACTCTTGGGTCTAGGCCATCCTCTGATTGCCTCCATCTTCTTGAGATCCAGTGTTATCCCCTCCTTCGAGATAATGTAACCCAAATAGTGGATCTTCCTATGATAAAAGGTGAATTTTCTCAGTTTAACATACAATTGGTGCTTTCTCAACACTTGCAACACCATGCTCAAATGATGCTCATGCTCCTCTATCTTGGATTAGATGAGAATGTCATCAAAAAATTCTATGAAAAAATTGTCCAGATAATGTTTGAACACTCCATTCATCAAGCACATAAAATTTGTTGGTGCATTGGTCAACCTAAATGGCACCACTACAAACTCATAATGGTCATACTTTATCTTCAAGGTTGTCTTGCTTATGTCTTCTTCCTCTAATTCATATTACTCTTCTTCTTGTCATCCCAAAGTTTCTGAAAAGCTAGCCTGCCTTTGTTTTGTTAATACAAGTACTTGGCCCTTTTTTTGGTCTCCTCTAAGGTCTTTGGCTCATCAAATTTTATTTTGTCTCTGTAGAAAGAAGGTAGCCCACCCAAGAGTCTATGAATCTTCACCTTCTCTTCCTTGATGAAGCCCACATACATCAAAAGTTCCAATAATTTCTTTTCATACCCCTCCATTGTCATGGTTCCTAATTTGAGTTCAAATAACTCTTGCCTCTTTTTGTCATAATAATGCTCTGAGAATTACTACAATTGGAAGTACTTCTTGAAATGCTTTCAAGAGGTTTTCCTTTTTTACCAATCTATAACATACTCAATACCCTTTGTCCACCATTGAGGATATGGGGTACCTTTGAGTTTCATGATTTTTCCACAATTTTTCCTTAAATATTCACAGTGCTGATACCAATTTGTAACATTCCCAGTACCCTTTGTGCATCATTGAGGGTACAAGGTACCTATGAATTTCATGTTTTTTTTTCACAATTTCAACTTTAAAATCCATAGCTCTGATACCGTTTAATAATAAGTACTTTCGTATGAATGCAATTATGCAGGATGGCATGTTATCCCATGCATACTCATGATAATATACAACGTGATAAATATGCACAACTATTCATAAGCACTAACCATTTAAACATGTATAATTACACAATTTAAATAACATTTAAAACACATATAATAGAACACTTATCTTTTATAAAAAAAAAGAATTGGATGTAGACCTCAAACGTTCCACCCAGGCATAGACTCTATTGTTGATCCATAAATGGTGGGCCTATGACATGTTCGTTTCATCAACATGGATCCCAATTATGGAATAAATTTAGTTCTCTGTTCAACTTTGGTTCAATGCTCTGCTCAAATTTCAATGCACTTTCTTTTATTATTCGCAATGGAACAAACTCTATAATTACAATCACAAATCATAGTGTAATCCTTTTGGTTGTTAGTGTAATTGTTCAATTGTTATTTTTTTTTAATCTTGGGCTACTATTGTCAAGCTAAAAGAAAAACACACTTCTTCTAGCTCTATTCTAAATAGAGAGGGCATGTTCTATTTGCTTGTAATAACAATGCATGAGCTCCTAATAAATTTCCAATCAATCACTTAATTAATTATTTAAAGGAGTTTATGTCTAGCTTAAATGCATTTGAGTTTGTGAAATAGAACATCAAGGAATTCACTGCCTATAGAATTGGACAATGTTGGGAGAATGTGTGGTTGCAGCTAATACCAATTCCCACGTGATTGAGGACATCTAAAAATGAATATTACTCACTAATTTATATGGAGCTCCATGTATTCCCCATTGCAATGATGAACAAAAGGTTGAATGGGCTCTGTATAAGACAAAGGTAAAATATTTTTATCCATGTCGAATGTGGGAAACCGAGAGAAAAGAAAACGACCTGTGGGAAAGGGTCAAACTCCCAACAAGATTTAGTGTGTTGTGAGGGAGATTGTGGGTATAATAATGACACTCGATAAGCATAAATTTTTTGTGAACAACCTATGTGTGGAGGAATGGCACCCAATAAACACATTAAAACATTTATTCTTTCTACGTGTAAAAGCCATGATCCAAGAACCAACTCGATTTGATTCATGGTGTATGCCTTCAACATGAAGAGAGGGGTGTTTTAACAATTTTCCCAAGATAAATTCTATATGGTTCAATTTCCATTGCAATTCAAATACACTAGCGATCCCATCATTCTATTAGTTGATGGGGAAACCCAACCAATGAACACCATTAAATGGGAAATTGAATAGCCAACAATTCAAGTGAAATTGGCACTATACTTATTAATTGAAATAACCAACAAATAGGGTATGGATGTAGGTGTTTCCCCCAAAATTTTAATAGAGAAAACAAGGCATAATGTTTTCTCTAGCGCGTAGTTCGAACAAGAGAACTCACACTAGACCAACAATCACATTGTGGTAAAGCTCACAATTGATACAAATATTTTTATATTGGAAACTCGACATCTAATGGATATTTTGTTAAGATTAGGAGACAATTACAGTGGGGTGAGGTATACACGACGTTTGTGTATTGTTCCTCACTAACAATACAAGTTGCATATGGATATGGCTCAACGTGGATAGGCTCCATGACTAACAATACAAGTTGCATATGGATATAGGCTCAATGTGGATATGGCATATGGATATAGATTTAGTGTCCCCTATCATGATTCCATCACTCACCCGTCTAGTTATAAATGCCAGTCGCTCTACATATATTCTATTTGCCAGCCGAGTTTATGTGTCATCTGTAACTTTTTTCTCAAGCCCTGAGTTTCTCACTGCAGGAAAGGTGATTTCCATCAGCTGCGTCACAAACCGATTTAGGAAAGATTACCGCATTTGGTCTGTCTTAAATCTACTGCGCGCGCAAAATAAACATGCATTGCACCATGGCGACATCCTAGAACATAAAGAAAGGGGAGTGAAATGGCAGAACTGTGGGATCTGAACCTCAAAACTTGACATTGGTAAATGAAGACCTGGATGTCAGGGTATCTTTCGAATAGGTTGGGTGCATGTTCTATTGCAAGAAATTCCAAGGATACAATGTGAAATTGGCGGAATAGTTCGTGCTCAGAATCGACGGGTTCTGCGCGGTGAACCCGTTTAGTTCGGCATGCTATTATCCATATCGTGGGCCTCAAAATTGAAGGAAACCCTACAGATGGATATGTCATACGCCACTATCTCGGTTTTCAGCCAAGAGAGACGGTTGTATAGAGAGGTGCTGCTCAAATACATGGTGAGTAGCAAGAACCATCCGAACAACCACCCTATCTACTCTGTCGACATTGAGATCGACTCCTCCATATTTTACAATGACCTGAGCTTTGACGAGGAAGAGTCGATGATTGTCATGAATGTTGAGAATAAGGCCGCACGATGAGAAGAAGAGTGCACAAACCCGAGGAACCGCGTGGAGAACAAGACGTGGAACATGAGCTTTGACGGAGCCGTCAATAAGGAAGGAGCAGGGGCCGGTGTATGGATAAATCCCCCTAAGGTAGGCTCAAAACTCTGCTCTTACAAACTCGCCTTTGATTGTACAAATAACATGGCAGAGTACAAGGCATTGATTTTGGGTTTGAGAACTTTGAAAGAGTTGGGCGCAAAGAGTATAGCGGTGCATGGAGACTCTAAGCTCGTCATAAATCAAGTGAAGGGTATATACCAGTCCAAGCACCCGAGACTGAGAGCATATAGGAATCTAGTGTTGGACCTCCTCGAATAATTCTCAGAGTACAATTTGTCAGTGATCCCAAGGGGGCAGAATCAAATTGCGGATGCCCTAGCCACCTCAGCTTTAATTCTTAAAATTATGATTTTCCTCAATAGAAAGTACGAGATAGAAGTCAAACATCGACCGATGATACACGATAATATCAAGTATTGGCAGGTGTTTGAAGATGACAAACATGTGGAGATATTTCTCCAAATGAGCGACGAGTTCGCGAGCATGAACATTGATGATGAGTGTTGTTGTGACGAAGATGGAAACGTGGATGCGTGCGGTAACGATGACCCATTTTAGAACCATATAGCTGGAAGGAACATAGTGCAACTAAAAAACAACATCATCCCCAAGGGATTAGTTCTGTTGGAAAAGTTGTTTGATGAAAACAATGTAGCTATAAATCCCAAGATCATTGCGAATGATGAGGATGTCGAGGATTGCAACATCGGGACCCAGGAGAATCCAAGGATAATCAAGTTGTCAAAGACACTCATTATGGAGATCAAGCCGAACTACATCAAACTCATGAAAGACTTTCCTGATGTTTTCACCTGGAGTTATGAGGATTTGAAATTCTACAATACTAGAGTGATTCAAAATGTCATTCCTCTCAAAGAATGTCAAAAACATTTTAAGCAAAAGGTAAGACGGATCAATCCCCTGTTGTTGCCGCTAATTGAAAAAGAGGTAAAGAAAATTTTCTAAGCCAAAATTATTGTTTCTTTAAGATTTTCGAAATGGGTTTCCAACCTGGTGCCTGTAAGAAAAAAGAGTGGTGAAATAAGGTTGTGCGTGGATTTTCAGAACTTGAATAGAGTATCCCTCAAGGACAAATACCCGCTCCCTAATATGGACTACATCCTACGTAAGGTAGTTGGATCCCAGAAGATGTTTATGCTGGATGGTTTTTCAGGCTTAAATCAGATCACGGTACACCCATATGATCATGAAAAGACAACTTTCACGACACCATGGGGTACATTCATGTATGCTAAGATGCCTTTCAGTGATATGAACGATGGAGCTACCTTCCAGAGGGATATGGATAAAGAATTTGCTGAGGAAAAGGACAAATTTATCGTGATATACCTAGATGACATCACAATGTATTCTCACTCTGACGAACAACATCTTGAGCATCTGAAGAAGGTCTTCCAGAAATGCAGAAAGTTTGGCATATCTTTGAATCTGAAAAAGTCACATTTTGGAATGCAAGAAGGGAAACTGTTGGGGAACATCATCTTAAAGGAAGGTATAAAGATATATCCCAGCCGGGTAGAAGGAATTCTGAAGATCAACACTCCTCAGAGAAAGAAGGAGGTACAATCCTTCTTGGGAAAGGTGATTTTCTTGAGGAGATTCATCCCGAATCTGGCTGAAATTATAAAGAATATCACAAGTATGCTCTGGAAAGATAATGAGATCAAATGGAGCCCCGAATCCAGAACATCATTTGAAGACATCAAAGTAGCGCTGACCAAAGCTCCTGTATTGGCCAACCCAGATTTCACAAAGGATTTCATCTTGTTCTCATTTTCCTCGCAGCATACCATCATTGGCATACTATTACAAAAGGACGACCACAATTTTGAAAAACCCATAGCCTACTTCAATAGGACACCGAGGGATTCCCCACTGAGGTATGATATTATGGAAAAACAAGCATGCACCTTGGTGAAAGCCCTCAAGGAGTTCAGGACTTATATACTGCATTCTTGTGTTATTTCTTACGTGCCCAACAATTCAGTCAAAGACATCCTGACTCATATTGACCCTGAGGGGAGAAGAGGCAAGTGGATCACAGTCATGCTAGAATACGACCTCGAAATCAAACCCACAAAGATAATTGAGAGACAGGGGCTCACAAAATTGATGGCACAGTCAAACTACGACGTTTTGGGAATAAACTTCATTATTGATCTGTCAGAGAACCCTCAAGAAGAAGCAACCCCGCAAGTGTCTCAGAAATTCATTGATTCACATTGGTATATAGACATCATTTATGTGTTGAAGAATTTGCGAGCTCCTCGAGGGTTAAGTAAGACCAAGGCCAACTTTTTAAAGTTGAAGGTTGCTAGGTTCTGCATCAACTCTCTGTATTGGAAAGATCCGGGAGGGATATTGTTGAGTTGCTTACTAGAAGATGACGCAGAACGAGCTATTAGGGAATTCCACAAAGGCGACTGTAGAGGGCATCACTACTAGAAAACCACCGCGCATAAAATTTTGAGGGTAGGTTATTATTGGCCCAACATTTTTGCAGATGTATACAAATAAGTTTCCAGTTGCCACAAGTGCCAGATATTCGATGGAAGGAGAAAGCTGCAACCCCTGTCGTGAAAACTGATCTCTGTCAAAGCACCGTTCATGCAATGGGGCCTAGATTTTATAGGATAAATTCATCTATCATCCTCAACGCAACATAGATGGATACTTACGGCGACAGATTACTTCACCAAATGGATCGAAGCAATCCTAATGAGGCAGGCTACCGACATGGTCATCATTCAGTTTCTGGAGACCAACATTTTGTCTAGATTTGGGTGTCCTATCAAGATCATCACGGATAATGTAACGACATTTAAGTCCAAGAAAATGGAGAAGTTTTGTAAGGATTACAATATAACCCTGGGACATTATATGACGTATTACCCACAGGGTAACGGGTTAGCGAAATCATCAAATAAAATCTTAACCAGGATTATTAAGAGGCTCCTACAGGACAACAAGAAGGCCAAGAACACGAAGCTTATCTATGCTCTATGGGCTGACATGATCACTACCAAAAATTCTATCTCTACATCACCATTCCAATTTGTATATGGCGCAGATGTAGTTTTCCCTACCTCGCTGGGATTTCCCGTTAAGAAGTTGCTGCAAGAGAAAGAGGCCGAGTCGGATGATGCTCAAAGGAGGATAAATCAACTAATTCACACACAACAAATGAGAGAGCAGGTTTTCAACTGATCACAGCTGCACCGAGATAGGATGAATAAAATTTTCGACAAACATTCTAAGCAGAAGGATTTCAAGGTGTATGATCTGGTGCTAAAGTGGGACGCAAGGAACAAATACAAGGGAAAGCATGGAAAATTTGATCATCTTTGGATGGGACCTTTCAAAATCGTCGCATACCACAGAATCAATGCATATATGCTACAAGAACTTAACAGAGAGATCATTGGTGGGGGGCCTGTAAATGGCAAGTTCCTCAAACACTATCTGGTCTAGTAAGGTCTGTTTATTTTTTTCATGTCATTGTAAATAATCGTTTCAATTTTGTTTTCAAAGAAGGTGTTTCGAGTCAGTATGTTAGCAGGAAATTGAATCCTGGAGTGAAGGCCCTAAGTTTATGCTGAGTCTGGTCGTAACTGTGTCAAGAAGGTCTAGGGTAAGTTTTTTTTTTCGTTCTTGCAGAGTTTGAAATTCAATAAGGCCCAATGGTCAGGCACCTGGTCTGTTGTTCTTTTTCACCTCACTGGTAGGATAACATCCCCATTGGAGCCAGTTGTTAGTGCCGTCATATTTTCAGTTTGAGTCGGTCTTAGTCGAGTCAAGGTCTGTGTGTCAAAGTGTGTGAGTTCAAGTACCGAACAACGACTAGGTCGAAGTCAACAAGTGGTTGGTTTGGCCCTTCAGGTCGAGAAGGGACGTCAGAACCAAACATGTGTAAATGATAAAGGTATTTTCCGAAAAGGTCGGGTCCTGTTAGAAGAGGGGGTTTTACGTGCCAAAGGTCAGAGCAAGTTGTTAAATAAGGGTCACATCGATAGATATAACGACCATCATCAGTTCATTATGAAGTAAAAAAGGATAAGAAATCATGACACTCATATCACGTATGCTCTGCAACTCTTATCATCTATACTTCACACACTCTAAAGTGTACTCGTCGCGCGAATGTGCTGCGAAAATATTCGTCCTGCTTCAAAACTTCTCATCACCATGGATTCAGTGTCCCCTGTCATGATTCCATCCCTCACCCGTCCAATTATAAATGCCAGTCGTTCTACATATATTCTATTTTCTAGTCGAGTTTATGCATCGTATGTAACTTTTTCCGCAAGCCCTGAGTTTCTCGCTGCGGGAAAGCCGATTTCCATCAGTCGTGTCACAAATCGGGTCGGGCAAGACTACCGTGTTCAGTCTATCTTAAATCTACCGCGCACGTAGAACAAACACACATTGCACCATGGAGACATCCCAAAACATAAAGAAATGGGTGAGAAATGGCAGAACTATGGGATATGAACCTCAAAACTTGGCATTGGTTAATGAAGACCCGGATGTCAGAGCATCTTTCGAACATGTCGGGTGCATGCTCTATTGCAAGAAAATCTAAGGATACAACGTGAAACTGGCAGAACAGTTCACACTCATATTCAATGGGTTCCGCGCAGTGATTACAGGAATCACATTCTAGGTGACAGAGGAAACTCTGTTAGCTACGACAGAGGTCCCTCTGCACAATGAAAGGTGGTCTAAAGGCATGCCTCTGAATGCGCTATGCTATGAGGAATTCATCAAGCCAAATTGTTTAAATAGGAAAGTCGAAAGGGACGTTCCAATTCGATATCTACATGATCCTTTTCGGAAACTCCTGAGAGTAATTAGAAAGTATTTCACTTGTGAAATAAGGTATGACAGAATACACCCACATCACATCAGGTTGTTGATGCATTTCACAGGAAGGAGATCATTGAACCTGCCTTTCTTCTTGCACCAAAACCTATGAGGAATGGCAGACAATGTCCAAGCTGAATCAAACCAGTCGAAGAAGAATTTATCTCATATCTCACTAATCAAACTATTGATAGTTGAGAAATTGAGGCAATTGGGTAGGAGATGGAATTTGTTTCTACTTGTAGCCGACATTCCCAGGGACCCCAAAGGAGATTCCTCTCTACCCATGGGAAAAGAAACATCACACAATGTGAAGGAGGAAATAGGAGGGGTTGCAGAGAAAGAAAGGACATTGGAAGCCTTTTCCCCCCAATAGTCGATACCCCGGAAAAGAGGCAGACCTAGGAAGAATAGAGAGACTAGGAAGGCCCAAGCCTCGAATGAGCCGCACTCAAAATCGGTCACTGAGGAATTACTCATGCGCGTTATTCAGATGGAAGTTGTCAAAGGTCCAAAGCGATAAATCTGTGCCATGCGGAGAAGGATGGATGCTGAAGACATGGATATTCGTGAGCCGTCAGAGCAGCTAAAGCAAGCACAACTTGCTATTTCTGAGTTGTACCAGGAGAACAGGGAGTTGAGGAAGTAGTTAGCAGAAAAGATCGTCGATGCATCGACATCACAGGGTCGAGAAGGGAATGCGACTTGGATCAAGAGGTAGCTCAGAGAAGCACAAGATACAATCATTCAGTTGTGCGAGGCACATAGAATATCAGAGGAGAGAATTACAGAGCACTCCAGGTAGTGTGGACCAATCATGGAAAACGTTTAAGCATCTCTAGCCAGTGTGCAAACAAAGCTGAAAGGGAACGTGATTTTGTGAAGATGAACAAAGAATTTGGAAAGGCACAAATGGTCTCTCAGTAAAATGCTTTGAATATCAAGACTGTAGACGAGGCCAAAAACTTAATTGATCGACCCCGTTTTGTTTTTTCGAATGCGATGCGAGATTTTTTTCTCCCTGTGTTCTGTTTCTTGCTCGGGAGCAGGAACTTTGATGTGTACTCGCATGGTGGACATACATCATGCAAATGATGGAAACCCACCTATCACAAAAGGACAAGTGTAGGATGAGCGCACGATAGTCTTAGAGAAGAGCGTTGTCCCCTGACTGGCGTTTTCATCTTGGAAACGTCGATGACAGTTCACGGTTACCCGCCACATGCACACTTCAACAAATGATCGTGCGACAACAATCGAAGGTGTTACACTAGATGGTGGGAGTCTGGAAAATCACTGACGTGTAATTTCTTAACGACATAATCTTGTTGATGACCAAACTCTCATGGTAAAGGCATCAATTATTGTATGATTGGGCATGGTCAAGTTTCTATTCTTAGTAGAGTGCCATCCGAAGGATCATCTGGAAGAGAATAATCTGAGCCTAATTTATAGGGATAGTAGTTGGCGGGTAGGGAAGCCTAATTGGCACATCCTTTTCTATATATTGCACCTTTTCAATGTAAGCCAAGTTGGTTGGCAAAGGAATGTAGACAGTGACTGTTGAATGTAATTTTTCGAACCCGACTGAAGTTTAATGCAAATGTCCTGAGAATTTGATGAAAATATTCTAATGGTAGTGGTCTGATGTATTGTGTTCTCTCTTATGTATGTTCTTCATGTGTTCTTCATATTCATGTCTGTATATTGTCTAAATCGAAACGTTTTTACAAGTCTAGAATTCACCACGTGGTGCTCTAAACTATATTTTCTTCTAAGTGAACTCAAAATTCATCTCCAATGGTGCTCTGAGTTGCTTTATGTGTTCTTATCTCACCACACACAATGAATTCGAAATGAAAGACCATTGCCTACTTAGCCTTTATCCTCTTGAGTTTTAGTTACCGAGTCATTTGCTTCTCTTATTTTCTGGAATTTGACTCCATGACCCAAGGTCTCGCATCCTCTTGCCAATAGAACCAGAAATATTGCACACACATGTTAAATCTAGCCGACATTTCAAAGTCATAACATCTATAGAGACAAATTCCTCAGAGAGAGCCATAAAGTTGGTTTGTAGGTTACCTCTGTCATTTGTTTTCTCAGCCGAATGAGTTCACAGAGTGCTAACAGAGGGTAGCATCCCTATCCCACAAGTATGGGTTGCCCATCATTCTTTGAAAGAAAGTTAGCATGAATTATATCCAAACATTAGATATGCCATTGAAAACCTTGGATCAAGTAAATCTAAACAAAGGATGAGGTAATTTAAACTCGAGATTGCTAAAAAAAAAATGAGAAAGGACATTTTTTGGTTTTTTTGTGGTTGAAGACAAAGATAGACTATTGCCTAAAGAAGGGCCATGGGTTCACTATACAATCCTATATGAGGATTAGCTATCAAGCATCGCCTAGGGAAAATAGGGATTTTCAAGCTTGGATGGGGAGATTGGTCCACTAGGAATTCTCTCCAAGTACTACTAAGGTGATCTCAAAGCATGGCCTTGTGCAAGAGGGAAGATCCCCTAGTGATCCAGATGGATATCAGTGGCCACCCACCTTTTCCAACGAGCTCAAAACAATTTTCTGACATTTTTGGCAATTTACTATTTTTAGCTGTTTTAACTTTCGGGGCCATTTTGAGGGCCTAAATGAAGGTTTTTTGGTATTGAGCTCCTCAATGATAGCCAAAGGCATGATTGAGCCCCCAAAATGAATCTCCTCGACGACACCTTTCCAATGGGCTATCACATGCCTAAAACGGAGATCGTATGCAAAAGTTACGACCCCGAGAAGTTGATGTACTAACTTACCCAAACGGGGTCCACATGACTTTTGGCGCTTCATCTCCTAGGGTTAGGTTTTTGGATGTCTAGGGTTTTTGGCATTCTTGATTATTGTAAAAATTCCTTCAAATCCTGATTGTAACTCTCTTCTTGTGAATGCGCGTTGCCGTCACATCTCTTCTCAGAGATAAGCCGCCACCATTCCAACAAACTTGTTTCCGCTGCATTTTATAGTTTCAGCTTATTTCGTTATTGAATAGAAAACCAGTTTTATTGTATCTCTGTTATTTTGTGTTAAGCACTTGTTAATAATCTGTATTCATTTCGTTCTACTCATAAAATCTGGATCAGTGGTATCAGAGCGGTCTGCTCCTTGTTGTCTTAATGCATGTCCCCAACGAGGTCGAAGTACAAAGAGTTAGGTCTCGAGATTGTTTCTCTTGAGGACAGAAGCTCTTGCACGCCCAAGTGACCTCCCATGGAAGGAGAAATGAAAGATGATGGGATAGGAGATCCTTTCAAACTGTTTATTGAGGAATCCCTCACGCAACAGAGGAACGAGATGATGGATAGTTTTGCGCAAATCCTTCGGCGACTACCAACAGGCGACACATTTTCTTCGAATGGAGGCACTGCCCCCTTTAATGTACAAATAAACTTTGATATTCCTATATTTGAAGGTCAGATAGACGCAAATGCTGTAGAAAAGTTGTTGAATCTACTAGAAGGGTATTTTCCTGTTCATAAATTTTCGAATAGAGAAAAGATTACTTTTGCGCTCCTCAAAGTCGTTCCTGATGTCAAAGATTGGTGGGAAACTTTCTGTGAGCAAAAGGAAATAGAGGAAAACTCATTATTTTTAGTCACAACCACCTGGGAATCCTTCAGGGATGCTATTAAGAAACAATACTACCATGTTGGAAGTTATGACGACCTGTATACCAAATGGACCACACTGCGGCAAGAAAGAGACCAACCAGTGCCAGATTTCACAAATATCTTCCATACCTTGCGCACCAAGTTGGGTATCAAGGATTCAGAGTGAAATCTGGTGCTCTGCATAGATACATCCAGACCGAAATGGAATTTTTGGACATCTCATCCTTAGGCGTGACCTACCGATATGCCATCAAAATCGAGCAGAAGCTCAAACAAAAGACACAACAATTTGGGCCTGGGAACCCCGCACAACAAAAGCTAGGAAAGGGCAGACCCAACCCATCGAACTGTTGAAATAATGTAACTGCGAAGAACATTCTTATTATTATTTTATTATTTGATTAAATCCCCATTGTGGATTAATCATGTCATTATTATTATTATTGTTATTGGATTAATCCCCATTGAGGATTAATCATGTCGGTAATTGTATAAGGACCAAATCCCCTTTTACGGATTGGTCATCGGACAATTACAAAGTGCAGAATAAGAAGTCGGCCCCAACATTTATAATGGAAGACCCAGAATTAATTAAAGGTGGGTTTACCCACCCAGAGTGAGAGGTCGGCCCTGCCAGATTGTGACCTTTCACATGTGCCAGTTTGATATAAATAAGAGGCCAGCGCCTCACTTCTAACACACAACTCACTTGCTCATTCTCTTATGAGGCAAGCTGCAATTACAAGTTGGAGAGAGGAGAAGAAGAGTGGCGCATCTTTTGGGGAGGACTTTCTATATTGGTTTGAGTTATCTCTTGAACATTGTATAAGCTATTTATGATAAGGAAGTTTTTGCTGGGTTTTCTTCCCCTATAGGGTTTCCCAGGATAAATGCTATGTCTCTTGTGAATGTGTATTTCTCAGTGATCTTGTTCTTATTATGCTCTTCTCTTATGAAATGCAAAGAACTATAATAATGGCATAAAACATTAACATGGTATCAGAGCCAACCTGAAGGAAGCATATTTCGCAAGAGGAAAAACGTCACTGTTACTGTACCCAAAAATTAGGGTTTTGAAAAAGTATCTCTTTTCAGCTCCCTAACCTCCTAGAAAGTTGCACCCTCCCCCAAGGATCATTTTGGCACTTAGAGCGCACCTTTTCAGTGGCTAGATCTCCTGAAAAGTGAAACCCTAGTTTCACAAAGTACCAGAAAACCAGAAAACCAGAAGTACCAGAAGTACCAGAAGTACTAGAGAACCAGAAGTACCAGAAGTACCAGAGTACTAGAAGTACCAGAAAACCAGAGGCACCAGTCCAGAAATCCACAGATCGGATTTGAAGGGGTAAAAATTGGATTTTCGAAATTCTGACTGCACCAGTTAACTTGCCTTAGCCCAGCGCATCTATCCCTTGGATCAAAATTTCAAAATTCAAAGTTTGAAAAATTAGGGTTTCCTCATAAAACCCTAAGTTGCAGTTGCAGTTGCAGTCTCAGAACCAGTTGCAGTTGCAATACCTATTCCAGTTACAGTACCTATTGCAGTTGCAGCCGTAGAACTAGTTGCAATCACTCTTGAAGTTTTTTTGGTAATGATTACCATTGCTACCAGATGGAGCCACTACTTTCAAATGCTATCCGAGGTATGTAATCACATATGGTTAATGGTTAAACCCTAAAGAATATTTGCAGGAGAAGGGATCTTTTTCCATAGATCCAGAAGGATCTCAAGATCCAACACATTCAGAGGAATGATGCAACCCAGGTGTGATTATTCTAATATGCATCTATTTG
>ML844016.1:9423-24452 GCA_009831015.1 Picea engelmannii | reverse complement strand
CTTAAATTAATCATAATCAAGAATAACTAATTAATAATAAATAATTAGTTAAGGTTATTTTAATAAATAATTATAGTTTAGCTAATCTTTTAGGATTACATTATTAAATTAATTATAATTTATAATCAAGGGTCGTTACAAAGGCTTCTGAGTCAGATGCATGCTTCGACACTGAATCAGAAACAGAGAAGGGGAATGAAAGAGGGAAGAAGATTATCGATGTGGAGTGCAACGCCACCATTTCCACCATGAAGATACAAAAGGTAGAACTAGAATATCCAAAGGAGGAGGATTGTCTCTTCCACTCCCAGATGTGGGTAAAGGGTTCCCAGCTACAGTTCATTGTCGACAGTGGGAGCCAAAAGCACCTCATTTCAGTAGAGTTCGTGAAGCGGTTGGGATTTCTGACCACACCACACCCACATTCATACACCATTGGGTGGATTCACCGAGGATGGGATCTCAGCATCAGCCAATAGTGTTTCCTTCCCTATAGAATCAAGCCCTTCATTGTTGAGGTATTATGTGACATTGTTCCTCTTGATGTTTGCGATGTATTATTAGGTCAATCATACTTGTGGAAGCAAAATGTTGTGTATGAGTCCCAACCTTGTAGTGTTATTTTTACCTTGGGAAATAAGTTTTACATGATACCAGAGGTACCACCACCTGTCGCTATCTCTTTGGTTATGGAAAAACAATGCAATCAGATCATTTCCAATACTGGGAAATTTTTTTTCCTAATGATCCACCCTCAAGGAAAGAAGAATACTATGGCCATGACCTCTAGAAAAGGATCCTCTACACGACAAAAACAAATGGACAAAGTCATGGAGGAGTATTGGAACATCTTCACCTCACCCGCAGGGGTGCCTCTGCACTGTTAGGTCAAGCACCCCATCGATCTGACCCCAGGTGCGTCGCTACCCAATGGACCGATCTATCAATGTTTTGTTCCAGAGAATGATGAAATCAAGAGGCAGATTCAGGAGCTTCTGTAGAAAGGTCACATCTAGCCCAGTTCATCACCCTGTGGGATCTCGATCGTGTTGGTTTAGAAGAAGGATGGGACTTGGAGACTCTGTATTGACTATCGGGCACTCAACAAGTTCACTGTCTGGAATAGGTACCCGATCCTACAGATTGATGACCTTCTAGACCAACTCAAAAAGATGAAATATTTCAGCAAGATCAACTTGAATTCTAGGTATCACCAGGTACCAATCAAATTGTTTGATGTGTGGAAGACTGCCTTCAAAGACAAGGAGGGCCTTTTTGAATGGTTGGTCATGCCTTTCGGGTTAACGAATGTTCCTGAAACCTGCATGAGGTTGATGGATGACATATTTCAGCCATTCACCAACACATCTGTATTAGTGTACTTGGACGACATCCTGATCTTCAACCAGATTTGGGAAGAGCACCTCCACCACATTCGACAGGTCCTCCAAACACTATGGAAACAAAAGTTGTGTGCTAATTTGGAGAAGTGAACTTTTGGCATGACCCAGGTTCAATATCTAGGATACATTATTGATGAGCATGGGGTGCATGTGGATCCAACCAAGACCCAAGTCATTAGGGATTGGCCAGCCCCAACCACTCTAACAAAGCTTTGCAGCTTTCTGGGTCTTGTTAATTTCTACCGCAGGTTCGTGTTGGGATTCTCTCATATCACTTGGCCCTTGAGTCGAGTCGCCAAGGGAGGAGAGAAAGAAAACTTATTCTGTTCAGAATCTCAACAGAAGGCATTCATAGAATTGAAACATCACCTCTGTTGTGCCCTGGTGATCACATTACCATACTTGCAACAACCATTTGAGATCAAGATAGATGCCTTTAACTATGTTATTGGGGCAGTTCTTACTCAACAGGGGCATCCAATGGCATATCACAGTGAGACACTATCTGAAAAAGTCTGAAAGTATCCCACTTATGACAAAGAAATGTATTTCATTGTGCAGGCTTGCTGACAATGGAAGCATTACATTTTGGGGAAGGAAACGATCATCCAAACATACCACCGACCCTTGTAATTCATACAGACACAAGGGAATTTGCAGAATGATCACCATCAAAAGTGGTCAACATATATGCAACAGTTTCATTTTAAAATCAAGTACAAGAAGGGCAACACCAATAGTGTTGCAGACTGCCTCAACCGACCACTGATCGTAGTGATAACCACCGTGCTCAGCTCTTATGGGAACAAGGCTTCTGATTGGTCGCTTCTCTACAAGAGCAATACAAAATTCAACCACACATACAAGATGCTCTTGGAGGGTAATCGAGTTCCAAATTTTCACCTTCAGGATGCACCACTATGTCACTTGGGACACCTTTTTGTTCCTTCAAGTGAGCGTGCCAAGATGATTTAGGAAGGGCAATATAGTCAGGTCGCTGGGCATTTCAGGGTCGAGAAAATAATGGAAATACTGCAGAATTATTTTCGTTGGCCACACCTTCGACAGGATGTCAGGAAGTACATCAGATCCTACACTTCTTGCGCCATTTCCAAACCGACCATCAAGAAGCAAGGCCTCTATACTCCGTTGTGTACCCCTAGTTGACATTGGGAATCCATTTCCATAGATTACATGTCGGGCCTTCATTCTACTAAGCATGGGAGCGACTGTATTTTCATGTTCGTCGACAAATTCTTGAAGATGGCCATTATGGCGGCTTGTAAGAAGAATATCATAGCAGAATCCACTGCTAAACTCTCCTTTAAATGAGTGTGGGTACACTTTGGGATCCCACAGTCTATCATCTCATATCAGGACAACATATTCCTCAGTACATTTTGGTCCAGCCTTTGGTCAATGTTGGACACCAAGATCACCAAGTCCACAACTTTCGATCCCCAAACTGATGGCCAAACAGAGGTTGTCAATAGGATGATCGTACACATTTTGTGCATGTACAACTCAAAGAATCCACACACATGGGATGAGAGCCTCCCCTATGTACAACATAGCTATAATTGGGCCCTCCACAGCTCAACCGACCACAACCCCTTTCAGGTGGGCTTGGGATTCCAGCCACTATGTCCCATTGACATAGCCATGCCATTTGCAACTACTCAGGATGATTCGGCTCATGTCCAATCTAAATTTTCCAAGGCGAACAACTTCAATGAGTGAATTCAACACATTTTCCAATAGGTTCATGACATATTGGATAGATCCAATGCTAAGTACAAGCAACGACATGATCAACATCGTGTGCAACACAACTTCTAGGTGGGCGAAGAAGTGTGGCTACATTTACAGAAGGAGCACCTCACTGGACCCCACCGCAATCTTCTACTTCTCTCCTCACTGGGCTATACACCATCACCAAGGATGTAGGGTACAATTCCTTCGAGCTCAGTATTTATCCATTCCTTGGTATACACCTAGTGTTCAATGTGGATCACCTTCGGCCCTACTTTCCACCTCTACTGGACACATCCGACATGGCAGAACAACTCACACCAACAGAGTTAAACCTAAACTACATGGAACAATCCACAAATGATCATATTATGGAGACACAGATCAATAAAACCCACCAACATAGGATCCATCTATATCGAGTTGTCAAATCAGGCCAACTCCTTCACCAGGGCAAGTGGTTCACCAGGGACCAAGTTCAGCAGATGTTTCCTCATCTCATGGAGAAACTCAATGCAATGGGAACCATTTCTTCCTAAGGGGGGAGAAAGGATCCAGGTGGATATTGGTGTCCACCCGCCTATTCCACTTGTACCCCCACCATTGTTTCTTTCATTTTTTCAGTTTCCTTAATTGTAGCACAATTTACTATTTTGGCAGTTTTTTGGGTCCTGAACTTCTGGAGTCGTTTTGAGGCCCTAAACGAAGTTTTTTGGGCATCAAACCTTCGACAAATATGAGTCTATTCTGAATTGAATATTTTCTATCAGTAGTTTTAATCCTCAGATAGATCCTTCTAATGATGTATCATGTGCATCAAACAGAGATAGTATGCCAAAGTTATGACCCCGAGAAATTGATGTACCAATTTACCCCAACGGGGCCCATATTATGGCGTTTCATCTCCTAGGATAGGGTTTTTGGATGTTTAAGTTTTTCCATTGTTTCTCAATAATATATAGGCCTTCGAGCCTCATTGTAACACAAATTTCAGAGGTCTGTAGCCACCACATCGCTTCTCAGAGATAAGCTATCAGTACCCTAGCTAGTTTACTTCCATTATGTCTGTAAACAAATTTAAGTTCTTTGATATTAATGAAATGAAGTGTTATTTCCACTGCATCTCTGTATTTATGGTTATTTGTGTATTTTTTTGTGTTCCTGCATAAATTTAGATCACGGGTAGAAGCATAATGTGAGTGTATGACTTCACTACCCAAACGTATTTGACGACTCATCGGGAAAAGACGAGAGGATCTCGATGATCAGGAAGAGAACTTCATTGATTTTGAACAAGGACTTGATTGGAATTTTGGCATGGCCGGGAATGAGGTCAAGAGAAAATTTTCAGAAAGGTCAACTTAGGTTAGGTGAAACTTCCTTTGGACGAAAGCATGAAAGATGATCAGTCTCAGGTAGCATGACATTGACATAAGTTCACGATGCAGGAAGTAACGCAAACTCTCCATGTGTTTGGAAGAGTAATCAAATGGAGGAGACACAACTCTATGTAGTGAGAACAACTTCCTAAGTTAATATTAGATCCCAATGCTTGACAAACAAATGAAAGGATGTGCTTTTTCCAAGGGAGACTCATTGTGCTACCAAAAAAAATATATTTTCCCGTCCCCTCTTTTTGGATTTTTTGATTTTTTTTGTCTTTTTCAATTTTTAAAGGGATTGAAAAAGAATAAAAGAATGCTATGTTACAAAGGAAGAATGAGTGTATCAAGCAAACATACTAGTTCTAGGCACAAATAACACACTAATGCTTAGAGCAAGGAGACATGTGTTGTAAAAGGACACTTGGGGAAAAAATCTCCATGGGTCAAGGTGTCAGGTTGCAGAGGCAAAGTGCTACACGGTTTTTGTATAAGGCATGCTTCAAAGGTTCAATTGAGAGCAACATGGATCCAGAATTAGGTCAAAGATGCAGAGATGAAAACCCAATTAACAAGACATAATGAAACCCCCTTCAATGTAATTTTAACGAGCCCATAGAAGGTAAGCTCGGTGGTTTTTTCATGTTTAGAGAGTCTGAAAAAACATAAAATAAGACTCCAAGCGGTACCTTTTTTGGAAATAGTCCATTTGGTTAAAAAAAGGGGTAAAATGGCACCAAAAATATGTCTATTCAAAACCATTTTCACGAGTGTGACAAAGACAAGATCACTTGACAATCTTTTCAATTTTAAGGAGTCTGAAAAGAGCTTAACCATGGACTCACATCCTTTTTCTTATTTTAGTCTCCTTAGCCCAAAAAAGTATAAAAGTTACTAAGGAGAACTCTCCCGACGAGATGTATCTCCCGAGGCGTACCTTTTTCCTCCATAATCCACAGTATGGAAAAAGGGGTAAACTCATGCCAATAGATGTTCTTCTAAACCCATTTAATGAGTGTGAAGGAACAAGGTCACTTGGTGATCTTTTTAATATTACGAAGTCTAAAAATAGCTTAACTATGGACTCTGTGGGAGTTCTTTTTTCGTAAGTAATCTCCAAGGCCCGAAAAAGGTGATAAACCAAAACCAAGGAGAATCTTCCTTTTTTCATAAATTTAGTCCCTTGGGCCCAAAAAAGGGTTAAAATTATACCTTAGAATGCTCTTCCAACAAAATGAAGTTCCTAGAGTATACATTTATTCGTACAATCAACCATCCAGACTGAAAAAGGGGTAAACTACCGCCAGATAGACGTGCCTTCAAATTTGAGTTTGGTGAGTGTGAAGGGAAACAAGATCGCTCGACAATATTTTCATGTTTAGAGAGTCAGAAAAGGGCTTAAAGAAGACTCTAGGAGGTTACTTTTCTCAGTTAATCTAGACAAGATTGAGAATCATAAATATAGTCTCATTGGATGTTTCTTTCGGATTTCAAAGTGAGCTTGAAAGACAACAAATCATGTTAATTTTTGGGAGTCTCGAGGGTGAGGGCAAGAGTGATGGTGCATTAGAAGAATGAGGCTCAATATCGTAATCATGACAAGACTAACAAGGACTCTTGAGACTAAATTCATTCATAGACATCATGGATGCCAAAATGAAACAAGGATCTATCTAGGGAATCCATGTAAAAGTAGGCTCTACCACCTAATCATGACACTTATAAAGAAGCAATGATGGTTTTTTGTTTCACTTTGGTGCGATCGATCCTATGGCAAAGCGGAAAAGATAACAAGGTGAAGAAAGCGGAGGTGGAATCCTAACTTATATGCAAAAATTTGGAAAAAACGTATTTTACCAAAGGACATTTAAAAGTGACCCATCTCCCCAAAAAGTTACCAAATCAAAAGACAAAGTGCATCATAACATCCAATAATAAACTCAAGAACCAAATTAAATTATTTCCAAGCTAGAAAAAATGACCAAAGGGTTAAAAAAAGTGGCAAAAAGGGTCAAAAAAGTCTATAAATAGAATTTGACAGCTCATTTACACCATTGCAAATGGAAAATTAACCAGAATGTAAATAAATACCCCTTATATAGATAAGTTGATTACGAGATATTCAGAGGATGGAACAAACTTTCACTTAGACCAAGTAAGTACAAACTCATCCCTCTTGCATTTCCATTCTTCCTTTATGCATTTTTTTTGTTTTTTGGGGGGCACACCCTCTTAAAAAAGGGAGACCCTATGTGTTTGAGAGATGTCTAAGGAAAACCCACATATGTACACAAGCATAAAATAGTCTTCCAGCGTACATATGTGAATGTTTCCAATACAACACGCGTACACCCTCAAAAGCATGGGAAAAAAGAGTGTAAGAGATAACTCCCCTTTGAACTGTCATGAAACATGATGTATGTCCACTAGAGGGAGAGGGAACACAAGGATATTGATGTCTTGGTCAATGAGGACCTTGTTTCCATTGTCACATTGAAACAATGTGGGTTGTGGAAGTTCTTCTGGTGTCCTTTTATGAGGGCACAACCCAGGTTACTCAACGCCCTGGTGGATTACTGACACCTAGATGCAGGGGAATTTATGATAGAGGGGAATTTCTTGACTGGCCTCTCGAGGACAAGGGAACCAGTCAATCTGCGTACTTTTCCCCTTGGGCCCTTCAACATCACAGACTACATCAGGATGCATTGTGAGGCTGGCACTGAGAAATTAGGTTCTCAAGTGCCCATCAACAAGATCACCAACCTGTCACTGAAGGTGATCCTACTTCTTATTGGATGGATCACTGGATCCATGACCCTACACTATGATTCCTGGATGCACATGTATTGTGCAATGTAGTGCCGATATGCACATATTTTCGATTGGAGTACGACCATGCTCACTTGCATGAAGAGGCAACTAATAGAGTGTCGAGAGCGTAGCAATAAGAACTTTAGTTTCGACACCATTATATTCTCGTTCTTATTCAAGAAGGTTCCCTGTATGAGTCCCACAGAGATAGTACCGGGGCATGTGGCCTCCTTTCCAGCGGTATGTAGATGGGAAACATTATTTCCACGACAAGGGGAGGAAGGAACATAGAGGCCTTCGATGAATTTTTTTTCGACTGGTGGGCACGACAGATTCCAGTGATAGAGGACTACCCTTACGCTGGAATCAAATTCTCTAGAGATTTGGACATGCCCGTACCTCCTGGAGAGGAGTGAGGAGAGCTAGGTATATGTTTTTTAAAGTTATTTAATTTTTAGTTTCTTTTATATATATCATTTTTTATATGCATTAGAGTATTAACAACTATGTATCTGTTATGTACATACATGGGACTAGTGCACCCGACAGACTTTGCAAGGAATAGGCGACATCCTCAACCAGAGTCAACACCAGCAGCAACTGACGGACCAACAACTACAGGGGGACCTTCAGTTGGAGAGGCTGAGAGAGTTTTGAGATGGGTGGAGTAGAACCTCACCGTTCTCACTCGTGCAGTTCCCATGGCCGAGATCGAGGATCTCCTGCCATCCATGCGACGTCATGTAGTTGGGGTGCCACAAACTTGGGTCCAACTTTTCTGGCGTTTGGCTAGCGTCGTCGTTCACTACGGCAGGGCCAATAGGCCCCAAGCTTATATAGGATGGACTCATTATGTTTCAAGGGAACATTTTGTATATTTTTTAGGGCATAAGCCCCATGATGTATACCAGATATTATTTTTGAGGCGTTCACGCCCACTTATGTACTCTAACAAATTTTTCCATATATATATATATACATATTTTATGTCTTATGGATCACATTTTTTTACAAATGTATGTACATTTGTTTGTGTGCTTCTTTTTATGTGTGTGAAACATGCCAATCTAATACTTGATTATCTAGAGTATCTGTTATTTGATTTAATCTCCTAGGAACATGGATATACATAATGTAATCAAAGTAACGTTCTAAGAGACGTACCCTAAGGAAAAGGCGGTGTAAAGTATGATCAAAAACGCGGTAAACTCAATTTAACTAGGACACAACCAACTGAGCATATAAGTAGACCCAGAGGTGAGAGATACTATGGAACAAAGCATCACGAAGAAACTCTATCACTGTGCTATACTCAATAACATTGTTTGTGGCGTCACCTAGACAGATACTTCCGGAAGATAGCAACTGACCTTGAGGCGTAAGAATCACCCAAGTTGCGGAAGAAAGCCTCTGAGTGTGTTGGATAGCGTCGTCCACGAACCCAAATAACACCTCCAATTCACTTGGAATCTACCACAGTGAAAAAAATTATGTAAATAACGATACATCCATAAAACAAAAAAGAAAAAAAATTGTATAAGAACTATACATATGTACAAGAAGTCACCCAGGACACCAACCTATGAGTAATACTTCTTGAGTTAGAGCCCATTTCTAGGCTCTGCCAAGGCATTTCCCTCAAATTCAACAAGACGATAAGCACCCTTCGTTAAGACCTCTTTCACGATGAAAGGTACAAACCACATGGGTTTGAACTTTCCTACCCCCGGGGGATCTTTGTCTTGGTCATAGACCAGGACAAGATCGCCTTCGAAGAAAATCCGAAGATGAACAAACAAATCATATTGACACTTGACTCATTGCTTATGAGCCTCATTGGCCAAGGATGCATCATGGCATTGCTCATCGAGCTGCTTGAGATATAATAGGTGTTCCTCAAGCGGTGAAGTGTCTGGCAGTAACTCTACTGCCAACTTTAAAGATGGGATATGGAACTCAATAGGCAAGACTGATTCCAACCCGTAAACAATTTGAAAAGGTGAGAAACCAGTGGTAGTCTTTACAGACGTTTGGTATGCCCATAATGTCGAGTACAACATCAAATGCCAATTTGACTTGGAAGATATGATCATTCATTGAAGAATAGTCTTGAGGGATTTATTCATTGCTTCCACCTGACCATTCTGTTGTGGGTATTAGGGTGATGAATGTTCTTGCCTCAACCCAATATTTGATGTTAACTCGAACATCATTTTGTTTTGGAAGTGACTACTATGGTCAATGACAATCTCCTTCAGGATGTCAAACCTTGCTACTATCTGGTTAAAAATGAATAGAGTCGTTGTTTCACCATCATTGTTAAATGTTGGTATAGCCTCGACCCACTTTGTGAAATATTCTACTGCTATGATGATATAATGATTCCCCCTAGTTGAATCTAGGTGGCATGTTGTAAAATCAATCCCCCACTTGGTGAAGGGACCAACAACGATGATGGGAAACATGGGAGTAGGATGTGCCCTCATCTTTCGAGAGAAGATCTCACATGGGTGGCACTTCTTGACTGAATCAATGCAATCCTTGATTAACGTAGGCCAAAAGTAATGGAATCGTAGAATATTTTCAGTTGTTCCCAACCCAGATAAATTACCACCTCATGCTCCAGTGTGGAAATCGTTAAGAATGAGTTATGCTTCCTCATGTATAAGGAATCAATGAAGAATGAAATCTACACCTTGACGATACAAAGTTTCATCGAGTATGATATAATTTTGTGTCTGATGGCGAATTCATGGATGCTCATCACAAGAGGCAGAAGCAGGGAACTTCAAAGTCTGGAGATAGTCTAGTATATCTCCATACCAGGGGTCCAAAGATGCAATCAGAAAAATATATCCTTTGATAGGCGATTCTTCGAGCATATCATCACTAGATTCAACCGAAAGTTTTGAAATAAGTTCCACAAAGACCACTGATTTTTGGATTTCACGAAAACAAAATCTAAGTCAAATTCCCGGAGGATAACAATCCATCTACTGATCTTTTCGCCAATGACTCATCATGTCAACACATATTGAAACAGATTCACAACGATAATGATGGTGGTCTTACGAAGAAAAATATAATGATGGAACCATTGAACAACAGGCACTGCTGCCAACACAAGCTTCTCAACATGGAAATAGTTGAATTTCGGCCCAACCAGGCCTTGGCTCAGGTAATAAATCACATGCTCCTTGAGTAGATCATCCTCTTGAACCGAGACCATACCAATGGTCAAATATACGACGAACAAGTAGAATAATAAATCTTTATTATAATTGGGAGGCTGGAGCAGAGGGGTAGACATAAGGGCATGTTTCAATGCTTCAAAAGAGTGTTGAGTGGCTTCGTCCCAACAGAAAGAGACTCCCTTTTTCAATAAATGCATGAATGCTTATCTCGACATAGTTTGCAACAAAACGCCAAAGAGAGTTCACTTTCCCCTGTAATCTTTGAAGTTGGGGTATTGTGCATGGGGCAGGCAACTGAACTCTCACCTCAAACTTAAGAGGATCGACCATGATCCCTATTGTCGAAACTACAAAAACCTAAAAGACAACCCGACGTCACATAGAATCTTCATTTGTTAGGGTTCAATTGAATCTGATAGTAGCGACATCATTTGAATATTAGTCGAAGGTGCACAGGATGATCAACTCTCTTGCGATATCATGATGCTAGATCATCAATATAACCATCGACTATATGTCTAAGGTCATGGAAAGAAAAAGACATGGACTGCTAAAAGCTGGCTCCAACATTCTTCAGGCCAAAAGGCATCTTACGATAAGAAAATGTTCCCCATGGACATATAAAAGTTGTTTTATGCTAGTCTTAAGGTTTGATCTGAATCTGGTTATATCCCGAAAAGCCATCCATGAATGAAAATAACTCACAGTGATCTGAAAATAGAAGGCTGACTTGTTATGCTATGCAAGCAGCCTCTACTTCAATAAAATAAAATTTACAGGACCTTGCTTCATGTGCTAAAATATGCAAGATGGATTATGTGTTAAATTCATGCTTCTTCTTTTCAATGTTCATGTGTGAGGAAATGTTCTTTTAAAAGATTAAATATGTGATTTAAACAAATACACAACAACATCACTTTGCAACAAATAACCCATCAAAATCACAACAATAACAAGATGATAAAGGAGTTCACCCCTCTCTGGGCTACATCTCCTTGAGCCTCCTTCAATGGACTAGGCTCTTTGGGATTAGTTTGTGAAATATTCTTTTACAATATGCTTCTCAACTCCAATGGAAATACTGACTGTACCATTGGGTTCAGAATACATAAAAACCCCAAAAATGACTAATAAAACTCTGAAAACTGATCATGGCTCATTTGGGCATGACCTCTTCTACATGTGGCCTTAATCTTCCCTGAGCTTATCTTTGGAAAAAAACACCTGTAAAAGTCCTCAAATGGATCTGAAACCTATCCCAAAATGTTCAGAGCATAATAATTAGCCAAAAATTATTATTCAATCACAGAAAACAAACATAGGCTCATCTGTGCATGACCTCAAACAATGAGGGCTTCAAGCTCCCTAGAGCTTCCTGAAACTTCAATGGTTAAACACCTGCAAAAGAAGTCTTCAAATGGCTGTGAAAATAGTGCCAATGGATTCAGAATGTCCAAAAACCCCTAGCTGGGATTTTATAGCACCTCATTTGGCCAAAAGATGAAGAAGTTAGGCCTCCTATCATTTTCCTCCTTCAAGCTTGCTATCTCTGGTTCGCCAAAACGCACCTGTGTGTGAGTAACCTAGCTTCTGGGCGTTTCCCATGCCTAAACCCAGCACCCACGTGTATATCCACAAAATGTGCCAATTTTTCGAACCGTTAACGGAATTAGAGCCCCCAAAGTCAGAGGTGTTGGGTGCATGGGGGCCATATGGCCACGTCCCAGTGCAAATTTAGGCACCCGTTCCAAGGTTAAACCTGGGCGTGACATGTGGCTGTCTATGGTTTAAATAACCATTTTAATAACCAAAATGTAAACCAATTCCCACACACTTTCTTTAAACTGTGGTCATACATATATAAACGGAAACCGCGGACTGAAACAAATGAAACATGTAAACCCGCGCGCATATGGTATAACCACTGGTCACATATAACACCATAACCGCCAAGTTTATAAAACCTCGGAAATTAATGCGAGAGTGTAGTCATATGGATCAGTATGCAACCGCGGGCTGGGGCTAAGCCCTAGCTCGACCCCCCTGCCATATTCGACATTAATCAAATTTATATAGATATAAACCCATATATCTGATAAGACATATAATGTGGCGCGTCGGTTTTTTGGACTTTGTTAAAGATTAGATAGAGGTGGAGGTCACAGGGTCGAGTCCGGTGGACTCCATAACTTTTAACCAACACCCAAACCAACAACAGGGTGCCACATGGCAGCCCACGATTGGGCCACGTGGCACCTCATAATTTTCCAAATACCATGCCACGTGTCACTAACAGATTCGCCCAAAATCTGCCAATAAATGATTGCCACATCACCAACTTCCATGTCAGCATACATCATGCCACATCATCGGTACGGACTCTGCCACGACGGACTGTACGGACTGTACGGACTGTACAGTCAGCGTCCATTTTTTTACCTGTTTGGCGATTCGAACAGATCGTGATATCTCTCGCTCCCGACGTCCGTTTGAGACGAAACAAGTTGCGTTGGGTTCATGATGATGAGGCATACACTCTCGTTAATTTTGAGACAATTCCAAGAACGTTGATTTTTGAGCTAAAATTTGACCCCTGGTCCAGATTCTGATCACACCTTCCCACTGAAAGGATTTTGGACCCACAAAAGCTTATGATTATCTATCTGATCTTCAATACTCTTCTTCTTTCAAGTTCTATCAACTGATTCTACTTGAAAAGTCTTTTCGACAATCACCTGGATACTTTGACATGCCTTGCACTGCAGCTGACTATGTCCCTCAACCACCGTTCTCTAGCTGCTGCTAACCCACTGTTCTCTCTATGCTTGGAAGACTTCCAACCTTCCCACTGAGAATCAAGTCCCTCTTGTGATCTCTTTGGCGTCAACACAATCCCCTCTCCAATGGCTGCAAAAACTTTCCTGCGACATCTTGTCACAAGCCAAGAAAACCATCAATCTTGAAAACAAATTGATACAAGACTGAAAATGAGCCAGCAAAGTCTTTTTACTCTTCAAGCAAATTGTCGCATCTTGTACTTCATCAAAGAACATGGCGTTTTCCTGACTTGGTATACTCAAAATCGACTTACAAGCCAACAAACACCATTGACTAAACACAAGTCGAAAAACATGATCGACACAACATAGTCACCAGACAATCATCCACACCAGTCGAGACTCATTTGAAACATATCGACCATCCCAAAATGACAAGTAGACATTCATGATACACAAACATGTTACAATCATGAGTCATTCATGATGAACTATCACTAAGTTCATTGTTTACGCACACCAAAAAACACATGCATGTGCATAGCTCTTCAACTCTCCTTCCAGTACAAACATAAGTACATGAAACCGAAACATGTGGGTACATAAGAGATGAATATGAAAAATATATATGGCTATAACAAATGAGTATCATACCCCTCTTTTACATCCTTGACAAATTTGTATAACACAAGAATGCATTCAAAAGAAATGCATTCACATGCAAACTTGCATCTTACAAGTTATGATACACTGTTGCAACTTGTCAAACTTCAACAAAAATGAATAGATAAGGCTGAAATGTGCATCTACAACAAAAAAATGCAAGCCTTACTTACTCAAGAAATCCAACCATTTCTTACCAAGCCAACTCAATGGTGAATTTTTCTGCTGAAAATCGTCTTCTTGTGAATCATCCCGACTCACATCGATGATGGAATCTCCTCTTCCATTCTTGCCAATCTCTTTATCCATTTGCTTCTTGTGATGTGGATGAGTGGTTGGATGCAATGTCCAACATTGGTCAATGAGATGACCCCTCTTCTGGCAATGAGTGAAAATCTTTTGCATGCTCTTTTCAAGTTGCCTTCGCTTGGAATGTTTCCTGAAAGTGGTCAATCTTTTCCAACATTTTGAAACATGATGGTTATATAAACCACAATATGTACATGGACTTTTTCTTCCATTTTTACATGCAAATTTATCATGCTTAACATAATCAAAATCAACTGAATGATAAGCAGAATTATACCTTGAACATTCACCTTTATCGCCTCTTTGAGGAGGTGAATTTGAAGAGTTACAAGCTCTCTTTTGAAGACCAGCAATAGTGTTCTTTTCCGCATGGATGTCATAACTCTCTTTTTTCACACATTTGCATTCATCTTGAACACAAGCCTTGCATGTTGGAGGAATTGAAATTTCAACAAAAGTTCTTGAACTTTCACCTTTATAGCCTTCTTGAGGAGGTGAACTTGAAACAAAATTTGTTCTTGGAACTTTTTCCCTTGTCTCCTCAACTTTGGAATTTGTTCCATTTCTTCGTTCATATCCAAGACCACAATACTTAGGTCTCTCTTCAACAATAATAGGCTCAACAATGCCTTGTGCATGCTTGCCTAACCCTTTACCTTCATAGCACATTTTTAACAATAACTTGGACCCTATTCCTCTTGTGTGATTTTCAAAAACACCAAAGCATTCTTCTCA